>VYZQ01021536.1:0-13498 GCA_013400655.1 Mystacornis crossleyi
TGCTTATCTCTATTAAAAGAGACATGAAGCACTTTGTCATTTCAATCCTTGGAATGGCTGCACACCAGATTAACCACTTACAGCATCTCATAAAGATATAAGTAGATAATAAGATTTGTTTTGGCAACTCAGCAACAGCACATGACTTGTGGGAATGTAAAATTGTGTCACTGAGAGAGGCATCAAAAAGACACAAACATCTTTACTGAATGCAACTTTTAAGTTTATTCCTTTATTGCAGGAATTGCTGTTTTGTTCCATTTCTGAATCTAAATAGATATTCAATTCATAGCTTTTCAGCTAAACACAGCTAGCCAGACCTTCTTGTAACTTAGACATATCTGATCTGTACCGTGCTCCATCAGTTAGCAAGCTGTAATGCTTAAGCCCCATGAGAGGACCATTCATAATTCTGCCAACTGGACAGCAAATACATCGGGTCCAAAAGAAAAGGAGGAGTATGCTGGAGGTGCAGAGGTTTCCTTGCCATGTCACAGCAGGCTAAGTGGGGGAAAAAAGGAAAGTAAAGGAACTACGTCATGGAAGACAGGACTTGAGGAAATGGGATGAAGCTGAGTCTGGGAGGTTTAGGCTGGATATGAGGAAAAGGTTTTTCACCCAGAGGGTGTTTGGGCACTGGAAGCAGCTCCCCAGGGAAGTGGTCACAGCACCAAGCCTGACAGAGCTCAAGAAGCATTTGGACAATGCCCTTGGGCACACGGTGTGACTCTCAGGAATTCAGGGCCAGGAGCTGGACTCAGCGATCCTTGCGCGTGCCTTCTAACTCAGCTGATTCTGTGGTTTTATGAACTAAGCAGCCAGGACAACTGCAAAACAACAGTCTAGTATTCTTAGTGTGTCTGCTTTAAAATATGCTATTAATTGACAGTGCTGCCTTTTCATGATTTAGTACAATCTCCTGATTAGGTAAATCATAATGCAACAGCTGGTCAGGACAGTATTAGTATCTAGCAATTTATCAAAGACTACACATTGGAAGTCCAGCAAATAATCTAAAAAATACACATACAATAAGAAATCACTTGACATTTACTTGGAAATGTGGCCCATTTTATTTTAACTGAAAAGCATTCATTATACAGTGCAAACAGTTCTTTGGTAAATTTACTGATTAAAATAACAACAATGACAACTTTGTTTTAGGTAACATTAAAAAAAGAAAATAAATATGTAAAATTTGCATCATATTACAGCAATATTCTCACAGTGGATACTGAGGAAATGGTCATCTAGCCATTGGCCACTGTTTCAGAAATGTTAAAATCAACGTTGATTCTAGAGACACTGCAATAAAACCGAACTAGTACAATCCATGACTGATTACATTTCAGACTGTGGATAAAGACCTGTTTTTCCTGGTTTATAAACAGATGGATGGTGGAAAATAACTCAATATTACACTTGTTACACTTGTTTAAGCATATCCAGACTCCGAAGCCCATTTTATATACCATATGAATAAACAGTGAACAACGAAGAAAACCTCCCACTTTACTCTGGAGGCTGGAGAAAAGGAGCAATCAGATATAAGGTACATTTTTATAATGTATAAATTGAAACTCTCTTTTCCTATAAGCAGAAATCTCGAGAAAGTTTATTTAATACAAAATTGAAAAGAAAGAACCCAAGTAGTAACCAGCTGGATGTATTACTGCCTTATTTAACTGTTTGGACAGTTAAATTATATTTGGTTTACCTCTGCAACCCTTCCTCTTTGAGGAATTTCTGCTATAGGTCAATGGGAGTTCCATCTGAGTTGGAATTACAGGACGAGACATGTGGTTTGGACTCTCAACAAAAGTCAACAAAATACCAGAGTATCAAAGAAATACAGGAATGACAATTTTTAGGAACCATATGATACTCAAACATGCTCGCCATACACAATTTCTAGAAGTATTAACAAAGAATACTATATAAATCAAAACATTGTATATAAAATCAATTAAAATATTCTTAAAAATATAAATTGCAATTCCATGTGTACCACACACCTTTAACACAGCACTCACATGTACATATTGCTTCTACCATAGTATGAAACAAAGTTTCTGTAGTAAGCTTTAAAGTTACAACAAAGTTTGAATGTGTATCATGGTAATAGTTTATTGAATTAGAAATTATTAATGTTAGTAATCAGAGAAATTATGTGCCAAAATATGATAGTGGATTTCCTATTGCTGTGCTAAATTAGTTATTAGACAGGTATTTGTTCTACCATGCAATAATTAAGTACTCAGTCTGTTTGCATAATCTGAAATGTTTAGCATATGAAGATTTAATTTTGTGCAGATTTATTTGATACCCCAATCTCTGTCCCTTGAATTTGAATGCTTAAACTCAGAAGTCAGCGAATTATGCGACTAGCTCTGGTTCCAGCTAGTCCTGATTTAGGATTAAAGGACAGAGCAATAACCTCTAGCAAATTAAGAATTCAGGGAAAGAATCAATTCTGAAAAAACACCAAAAAAAGCTGTAAAATGAGGTATGATAGTTGTCCTTCACTCAATACAATTCCTGGTAAAAAATACACAGTTTGCATTCTAAAAAGTACATAACTTTGAAATGCTACTGTAGACATATACTCTACAATGTTAAACATTTAAATGGGAGATGAAGTCCATTGGCAGACCATTTCTAACACGAATGATAAAAATATTGAGGTAAAAATATGTATTCATTAGATGAAACTGGAAAACAAAAAAATAAAAATCCTATACCTTGTCAGAAAAAGTAGTCAATCCACAATTAATCATGCTGCTTGATTTTGATTTTTCTTTTTTTCAACAGTGCCACAATATAATCAGGAACATATGTCTATTGACAATATGTACAATGAATCAGTAGGAATCTTTGTATACAAAATGGCATGTGACATCTTTTCACATTTTAAAAACAGGGCCATACAATTACATGAGCTGATCTGAGATCAAGAGAAGCATGCTTTAAAACTGACCTGGATGGTTATGTTACAAAGATTTAAAATAAATGAAACAAACAAACAAAAAAATGTTGTCAAGCAATTACATATGTTTTGACAAAAAGGATTATGTTAATTTTTAAGATCAAATGCTACTCTGTCATGCATGTTTCCCTAGAATGAGGAACACTGTCAATTACATCTATAATACACATTCAGTTGCTTTTTCTTTCTTCCAATTACATTTATTTATATTTTCTTACTAATTCTAGCTTTTTTTGCTTTGAAATTTTTGATTACTTTTGCTTCTTGAACGAAGGAAAAGATGTTGAAAGGTGTGAAGTAGCTTTCTTTATTTCCTTGCTGGTCCAGACCCAGCAGTGATAGTGTGATTTAACAGAATTTCTATGCATTGATGTTTGCAGAAACTGGCCTGCTATGGCCTTGCTTCAGGCACAGTGACCTCGTGTTTTCCTTTTCCTGACATTTTACTAAATAACAGCAAAGAGCTAAGTATCAATGCAGACTGGTACTAGAAAGGGACAGTAAACTTTTAATGTTGCTACATAAAGACAGGAAACAAAATGTTCATTTTAGAGTAAATACTAAGCCCAATCATTTTGGGTACCTAAAACTACCTGACAGTGTTCTTTTAAAGTAGCACCAGTTTGAGTTTGTCTAACCTGAGAAGTATAACACACAATTAACTTTGATCTGTTTGCTAATTTCCCTTTCGTTAATTTTTGCATCGTTATTTACCTTCATGGGCAGAAAATAAAATGATACATTATGTTATACTGTTACAGCACCATTAGAATATTGTAAATCTGGATTTCTTGCTGTTCTTAGGACTGCAGTTACCTGTTTTTGCCATCAGCAGGCACTGATATGATTTGAGGAGTATGCACCCTAAATTCTTAAAAAAGTAGATTTATGGCTTCTTTTTATTGGTACTTTGTTGTAAGCAGACTGGACAGCAATCTCCTTTTCCCTTCACAGGTGCTTCACAGTCAGCTGGCAGGCATGATTCTACAAAACAAGTAATCTGACCAGCCTGTGCCAGGGGAAAAATAACAGAATTAAAACATACTTAGATACATATTCCAAACAAGAAATACATTTTTCATATTATTGCAGAACATATTCTCATTCATTCTCTGTAAGAACCTGACTAATATGGTAACTCCACATAGTTTGTTTCAATATCAATTTAACGCTGACAAGGTTAAGGCACTCTGTATTACCACATCTTTTTGATAAAGCAGCATATATCTTTTTGTCTAATATTCAGGTTAGAGTGGAGTACCAAGCACTAACTTTTTTTTTTAAACTAACTTTTAAAAAATTTCTCTCTGATAGAAGAAAATGACAATCTACCACTAAGTCAGATGAGCTTTTATTGATTTTTATGCATTTTGTTGGACTTTTTCAGTAAGCGTCTCGCTTTGCGGTTAATTTTGCCCATATAACTATACCTAAATGAAAATAGAAATATAATAAAAATAGATAATGGCTGGATTGAAAAACAATGTCCAGGGCAGGGATTTCTGAATAATATTATTTTCTGTACAAAATAACTGAAGATCCATTGTTGCAGTACCCCAGCTTGGGGGCAAGCTGGTGGACAGCTGGAATCAGTTAGAGGGTCCTCCTGTTATAACTTAAGCTGTTCCTTTGAGTTCTGTGTTAGCCCACTTTGTAGTTATAAGTTGTACTTCTGTACCCCTGTTACTGTGGCTACCCCTTCCCTTGAGTTGTGTTCCTCCCCTAAGTTGGCCAAACCCCTTCCCCCGCCTCCCAGGCGGAGACTCCCTTTCCCTGTCCACCCATCCCCCCGCCCCTTGGGCAGAGAGTCCCTGTCAATCCCTCCATGGCACACCCTTCCCTCTGGAAAGTTCTCCCTCACTCGGTGTGCCATTGGACTGTATCCCTTAATCCCTCCCCTGGGATCACCCTGTTGGTTATTACCCTGTCAATCTCCCTCAAATCCACCCCTTTACTCCCTTCTCATTGGCTCCTGAGCTAGCCCTCCCCCTGTGTAAGAATCCGTGTGGCCCCTGGGATCCCAGTCTTTGTCACTGAACCCTTCAAGAGAATGAAGCTCCTGGAACCCATACAGAAACCCCTCTCTCAGTTCTGTGCCCCTGGGCGATGCTGTGTGTCCTTGGGTGGCAGCTTGCCGCGTAAGAGGGCACTGCCAAGTGCCCTGTGCTGCAGCAGGCTGCCAGGGTGCCTGCAGTGGGACACGCTGGGCCTTGGGCAGCCGCACCACAGCGTCTACTTCAATCCATTAAAAAAATTTGCGAGTATTACCCGGAAATTTGCAGGCACAAAACTGGTTTAGAAGCACAATTCTGCTGGTTTAGAAGCAGAATTATTTCTATCTCAAAGTTAATTTCCACATACTTACTTTGCATTCACACACAGTACAAGGGTCCCTTTTCCAGGTTTCATTGCTGGAATATGATTTACCCTCTTCATCAGTGCAATCAGAATTACTGAGGCGTGATTCAAGTTTTTTTATCTGAAAACATTAAAAAAATCTGTAACTGAATCAAAGAAATTTTTATTTGGGTAAAGTATTCTGTCTTTTCTCTTATACTACATGCTATATAATCCTTGTTATACTTGTCCGGGTTTTTCTTCTCACTACTTATTTTTTATAATGCTAAAAGACTAGAAACAGGTAATACATATGGACATAGTCTTTCAAAAGAAGCTGAACAGAAAATACATCTTTTCTACTATTGGAAAATACACCTAGAGCATACAAAGAGAAAAAACCTACATGTTTCATATACAGAAAGACAAACTGTCAAAAATGTTTTGGAAAGGATGTGAATTTTTAATTTTTTTTTTAAAACACCTTAATTTAAAATGTTTACTTGAATTTTTTACTAACTTCTGTATGGTGTACATTTTAAAAATGGGATTCCACTACGGCCGAATAGACTTTACCTGCAAACATCGTAAAGTCTTCTCTAAGTGATCTAGATCTTAACTATGTTTACAGATGTAGTCTGGCATATTACTTCTTATAAAGTCTACATTTTAATCATTGCTTTACACAGATTGTATACATTTCAAATGGTAAAAAGGATTTTTTTAACACTGCACACAAATTTTTAGAGAAAGATTAGTTCTGTGTTTAGTATACAATGGTTACACGAGGCTTCAGGTTCAAAAGTCAAGAAGATCCAGCTGTAGAATATTTCAGTATGATTTCAAAAGAACACAGAAATAAAGAATAATAATACACAATGTTCTGTGTTGGTTTTTGTTTGAGATACTATGTGGTGGGTTTTGTCTGCAGGGGATGTCTAAATATTAAAAACGTAAGACGGATGTTAGGAAAACATTATTAATTAAATTAGACATGACAGACTACAATTAGTTCATGATAGCATCTTACCTGATTTCTGAGGCTTGAAATAGTTTTTTGCATTTCCAAAACAAATTCTTTGAAGTCATTCACTGCGGGTACATTTCTATTTTCATTAGATGCTGATGTGGCATTACGAAAATATTTCCTCTGTTTCACAGAACTGCAACAAATGAATGACAAGTCAGGATATTCATCTAACTCATTTTTATTTGGCTAGATATTTTAGGACACTTAATAAAAATGTAAAAGAAGAGCAACCAACAAATGTATGAATGATATGAACCATAACAGCACACAAGACGAACTGGTGCTGAGGACAGGTGAGTTCTAGATTACTGTAGGTATCACTAGCAAGAAGGAATTTCTTATACTTAGAAAATTATATATTTCATGGAGGGCTACGCACAAAGTTGCCACCAGTGACACTACAGAGCATCACCTTAAATTTACACCTGAGCCTCCAATATGAAGGCAGACTAAAGGGAAAGTCTTAAAAAGCGTTCCTTCTGATATGACATTCACATTTCACATTCTGAACCATATTCTTCCTCCACAGGCTTGTTAGCAGAACATGTATTTTAAGAAATATGAATTTTAAAAGGAGAAAGTTGGGTTTCATAAATAAATGAGAAGTATTTCTAGATATGAACATACTTTTTACTAACATTTGACATCAATACTGCTTGTAGTACACAAAACCTAAAGTCTTTTGTCTGTAGTACTTTCCAGCTGATATCTCAAAACAGATATATAACGCTAAATTGTGTGAATCGATTTAATCTGTAGATAAGAAAGAGTAAAAAAAGGAACTGTCCATAACTAACAATATATTATCTGGCACCGCTTGAAAACACATGCATTCAAAAGCATGGATAACACTAATTTTTAAGTCACTTATCACATTAAAATCCTTGAATCCATTAGTAATTACAGGCATTACTATTTTGTTAACATGTCATCTCCAGAGCTAAGGGATACCCAAAGAATGAACTGGCGAAGAAATTCTTGTATATCAGGGCTCAGGATTTATAATCTTTCTGCATAAATTAAAACAGCACTTACTGGCAGGGGTTCAAGCTACTTAGTTTCCCATAGTTTTTCATCTAAATTAGACAAAAAGAACTCTAAACAACATAACATGCCAAAGTTCAAGTAAAACAGCTGCTATTGTATAACAAAATATTTAATCTTCCCCACCTGTTTAAGTTATTGAAAATGAGAAGCTAAAAAAAATGGAGGAAAAAACCCTTCTCACCACAAATGCAACTTAAATACAACACTGAGCATGAGAACTGATGGGAACATTCAATGACTGAGGTTGCGTTAGCTTTATTTATGCTACAAATGAAGTATTGTAAATTTACTATTTTTTATTCCTAATTAGTAACTGGACTGAAACACAGTAACTTCTGAAATACAGTCAAACAAACTGGTACTTAGATGTGTTTATTTTTTAATTGCTTTCATTTTTATTTAATTTAACCCCTTTCACAGTTTTAGAACTATGGGACTAGCATCCTTAAATAGCGAATTGTTGTTTTGTAAATTTTTCTAGCAGTTCACTTGCAAAGACAGACAAAACATCCTTCTTCACGGATTACTTCAAAGGAACGTACCTTTTCATATTATCTATAAGCCAGCCTATATTTAGCTGCTGTCTTCTCGTCTAAAATCCTAAATACCTAAAGGATCTTTTATTTTGGGACAGATTCCTCTCAAATAAGTGAAATATAATCATGGTGTTTCTTCAAGTACTGTAACACCTCTAGAGTATTTGAAATTGCTGAAATTCATTTAGCTCTTTATCTGTCTAGAAGCTTTCCTTGCCAGCGTGGGTAGACTCTGCATGGTCATCATCATCACTCAGTTTTATTTGTTAAAAGCATGCATGCCGAATAGAAAGAACTATAATTCAAGTGTCTCAAATTTGTTCATTACGAAGGATCTTCACAAGAAATGGTCTGAGCAGGACTCATTTCATCTCACTAATACATACGTGAGTTTTCATTCCCTGGAAACGACAGGGACCCTGTGCAGCTGACAATTTGTGACTGAAACTGTGATTTACTTCCTTGCTACTACAGTATTTTGAGGATTAAGGAGTTATAAACAATATTGTTAGCATTGCTGTTCTTCGTTCCTGCTCTGAGTATTTTGGTACCAGAAGCAAAATTTACCATTATCACAAATTTTTATGCAAGTGAAATCAACACTTGATAGCCTCCTTTTTCTACAAGAGAACCTAAAAGCTTCAAAACTGAAATGAAATAATTTAGATTAATTACTAGATTAATTACTGCAGGCATCATAGGAACGTGGCATTTCAAATCCCCAAATTACACTTCATTAATGATTTTTTTTCACAAAAACTTCAAGAATAGACGTACTATACTTATATTACTCACAAAGACTCTTACGCAAATTTGATCTTGAAAAAAAAGGCTTATTGTTAGTAGATATGCAGAAGTGTCAGAATAAAATACATCAATCATAAACTTGAGAAAGCAGACACTAGAAAAGAAGTGGCACGCACTTCCAAAGAAATCATTCAGCTTCGCTCCATTTTGAAAACAGATGGTTTTTTAAATTCTTTAAAAAAAAAAAAAAAAGGGTCTCACCTTACTGTTTTGGACATTTTCATTTTCTTCAGGGGCTTGTCCTCCTGAAAGCTGTAGTCAAGAGAACGTCTCCCCCGGAAGTGATATGAAAATGCATTAAACTGTCCTCTGGTTCTACAGTCTGAAAACAGACAAGAAATTACACATAAACTACAGTATATTTCAGCAGTTACAATATTAATATGGTTTTGCAGTGTTTTCTGAATTGGTAAAGGCAAGTTATACATTCAGTCTGATCCCTCTGGAATTGGTTGATGGCAGATGAATTTGTCTCAGTGATAGAACATTTAAGCTAGTTAGATGCAAAGAATGTGATTACTCTCAGACCAGCTTTTCAGTGTGAAACAATGGGATAAATACTATTTTAACAAACATATATGGTGTTACTTTAACTATTCCTTTCACTTCTGAAATTTCCACTCTCTTGGCTTTTCATTATTGTCTGCTTTTCAAAAAGGGCAGCTACATATGAAGAAAAACAATGAGAGAAAAACCACTCCGTGGGTTCTTTATCTATCCCAGGCATTATTGTTTGTTATTTTTGGCATCTGAAAGAGAATTTTTAATTAAATTCCAAATTTGCAGACATGCTTTATAGGTTGGCAAGTCCTATTTCCAAATCAGAGAAATTTGAAGGTATCACCAGGCCTTAAAACTCTTTCCACCACAGAGTAAAAATCTCAAGCCTGAGAATGATCTATGACAGAAATCTTCTCCTAAGATCCTAAGAGGACGGCGTGGCAGGATAAAGTATGTCTTTCTTCCAAATCACTTTATTTAGCCTTCCAAACACAGTGAGTATTTGGAAAGAGTCCCATTTAAAAAAGAATAGGAAAACAAAATAAAACTGCAACAGCACTTGATAGAGGACACAATGAGAAAATAGAAGTTTTCTCATTTCTGTTCACAGAAGCTTTAAAGCTAAAAGTTATAAAGGGCCAAGTTGAAGCAGGAACAAACTGCATGATTAACTGCTAGAAGCAGAGTCTGCTAAAATAGAAGGGAAAAGCCTTAATACAGGATGCCCTAGATATTTCCCAGCTAAGTCTGGTATTAGCAGAACGAGCCATGAAAGCAACTGAACACGGGAAGGAGTCATTTTCCACAATGTTTCTCTTCATTTGCACCAAAACAAATTAAATCAGAGAGTCAATAACACTTCTAAAGTATTTTTCTGGAATTTAGATTGAATACCTGAAGTATTAACACAAATTATTGCAAAAGTTTCAAGTCTATAAACACTGCTGAAATGAACAACTAGAGAAACAAATGTAAGGTTGCTCTGATTACACAAAATTAGGTATCTTGGACTACTTTTAATTGTGTTAGAGTTTTACTTAAATTACAATATTACAATTTCCCTGTTAAGAAAAACTTACATTTGTCCTAATGGCTTAATATCAATTAAGACACAAAAAAAGGAAAAAAAGACTGACCAGGAAAAAAAAATTCAGATCAAAAACATTATCTACAAGATCATTCTTGAACATAAGGTATCCACAATTCCCCTTCCCTTTTCTTTCCTTGCGGTTTGTCCCATTCTTTAATAAATGCATTACTTTCCTCCTATAATAACAGCACCCACCAAAGAATTATATGGTATTTACTGCCAGCATATTGTTCATTCTTCATGTGTGTTCCACTGTTTCCCACATAACCTCCTTGCTGTCCACTCAGAAAGTAAACACTTTCAGATGGGAACAGGCTGATGTGTCTGTAAGAAACTCGGCATGAAGGCATTTTTGAACACCCTTAGACAATTCTATATTTAGTATGGTGAGAGAAAGGATCACACTGAAGTGTTCCTGAAAAAAGAACTAATTTTGGTCAGAGGAATTTTTTTCTTAAAGCTATGTGTTGCTTAAAGTTTTCCTGAATGTCACAAAATCTCTAGGATATCTCTAGGAAGCAATGTGTGAAAGACTTCTGCAGTTCTCCTTTGTTTAATAACTGCTTTGGTTATCTTGCATAATACAGATTTTTTTTTTTTTTTTTTTTTTTGGTGGAGNTTTGGTACGAGAACACAATGGCCCATTGTTTATTTTATTCCTAGGTTGTTTCTTAGAAACAAAGGTCTGAAATCTTGGGAAGTTTTTATCACCTTAGACTGGTAAATACAAGAACCATATGTTCAGTGACAGCTTTAAGTACACAGATCTGACTTTCTGTGTTTTTTAAAACTCAAATATGTCAACTTGCCAAATTAACAGCTCTTGTTCTTGGTTTCTGTTTCAGGTACAACAGGAAGGAATGCCACTGATGAGAGGTGCAGGACAAAATGTTTTAGCTTTCAGAAAGCCTAAACAAGAAATGTCTTTTTTTTTTTTTTTTTAATGAAGAATACCTTAGCAGTAGCAGTAAATAAGCAAAATAAGCCTGAAAGCGAAAATTTGGCAAAATAAACCAAAATTAAAAAAAAATCTGCTTTCTTTTTTCAGCCTAACTGAAATGTCCCCAGATTAGCTATACCCATTCCAATTAATTTTCTGCAGAAAATGTCAATGTTAGAAAGCAACCTAAGAATTCTTTTTCTCTATGGACAGCTTTTCCTTCCAGAAGTTAGGTATTGTTACACTGGAAGCATCAAGCTGATCCATTTACAGAATCACACAGAATCACAGAATCATTTCTGTTGGATAAGACCCCTGATACCATCAGATCCAACCTTTGACCAAACACCAACTTGTCAGCCAGACCATGGCATTAAGTGCCACATCCAGTCATTTCTTGAACATTTCCAAGGATGATGACTCCACCTCTACCTCCCTGGCAGTCTGCTCCGATGTGTAACAACCCTTTCCATAAAGGCATTGGCATTTCCATTTGTATATGAAAGCCATGTCCACATCTTTAGAAAACCCTGTGTTTCCCACAAGGTTTTAAAATGCAACTATAATGTAAATTGGATAATAAAAAGCCTGACAGAGCATTATTAAACACCCTTAATTCTCTATGAATCACTCCTCAAAATCTAGACTATGGAGAATTAATCTAAGAGTAGTTTAAACAAAAAAACTGGAAAGACTGAGGAAATGTGAAGCAGAGGACATGTATCTATTTGAAAGTAGTTTGATTCTTTGAGATTTATTGTAGTGAATTAGGTTGCTGTTACTATAAGCATTTGTATTAAGAACTGCCAGTGGAAGCAGTAAAAGAGTTGAGAAGCACTGAAAATACCTGCTATAAGAAGATTTTTTTGAGTAGATGTTTTCACAAAGCAGCTACTTAAAAATTGCCCAACATAGGAAAATGACTTTTCACATGAAATGAAGCCCTAACTCAAAATAGCTGACTTTGTTATTGCCAAAATGGGCCACAACCTTTCACGTTGCACTGCATCTCTTCATTTCTTCTGTTGAATAAGACTTTCTGACAGAAGATAAATTAAACAGCACCAAAAATGCAATGTGGTGGTCTAAAATCCAACAGTAACCTGCTCAGATGAGAACAGATGTATTTTGTATAAAGATTACTTAAACATCTGAAAAGAAAAAGGTGTAGAAGGTAGAAGATGAAGTAACAACCCAGGCTGTCATCTGCCAGCTGATATACTGGGGAATTTTAAGAATAAAGATGTTTCCTGCAGTTGATCTCAAAGCTTACAGACTGAGCTTCGAGCTCAGTCTGCTACCAGAAGTAGAAGGTTCAGATGTTGTTGGGAAAGCAAATGTCCAATTTGTTAATATATAGCTAATGATAGACTAAAGACATTTAAAAACATATTGTGCTTTCCTGATCTGAGTAGGTCTTGGATGGTCTGCAGGTAGAANTGTCTTTAAATGTAAATTTAGATGTAAAAAGATACATTTGAATGTAGACCAAACAAGTTCTGTGTAAAGAGAAAACCTTTCAAGGCATAAATTTTGGTATTTTGGTATCATTTTGGTATTTTGAGTAGTTCTTGGTGAACAATTTCCTTTGTCGAAAAAGAACTTCCATTCTCACACAGAGAGGTCTGGTAACATTTTAAAGTGTTATTTCTGCTATATTCCACAGAATTTAGTGCTTAGCCCAGTGCTGTTTAGTATTTTCACCGAAGATTTAAGGGCATAATAAGAGATTAATGTTGTCAGTAGAGAAGCAATAGACAGCATAATTGTTCCTCTGCTCTTAAAATATAGGAGTTCATAAATATAGATCTAATATACTGAAAGACCATGTATAAAAGCACTCAGATTAAGAACGTGTCTTAACTCTTCTAATGAGATTCAGTGGGATTTAAACGTTTGATCATAATTTGTATAAGGCTGTATTCTTGAATTAAACAAACAAACAAGCAGAACAATATCTGACAGAGGAGATATGCTGTTTGCTAACTGAGAAACAGTTAAGAAAAATTTTCCTAAATCAGTTTACACTTATAAAGATGATTTGCATCTTGTCTGAATCATTTCCTCCAGGTTCATTGCCCATTGTCCTCCTGCGTCCATGTGAAAACCTCATGGGTTTTGACATAAAACAAAAGGTTAAAGAAATTTTTTATTTCAACTTACAAAAAAACCTCCAAAACAAAACAAAACCAAGAAGTGTGAAACTTTTAAAGACTCACATTTG
>VYZQ01021536.1:32502-58587 GCA_013400655.1 Mystacornis crossleyi
CTGACAGCTTCAGTTTTTAAAGCAGCCATAGCGAAACAGCATCTCATGTCCCACTAAGCTTGAAGGAGAAATTTCATTCACAGTTTCCGATGGAATGCAGATTAATTAAATGTAGTTTCACTAATTTTATGTTTATTTATGCTACAGTTTAGAAGAAATTAAGCACATTACAATTAATTACTGCAAATCAGCAAGTATTGTAGTTTGCTGATTTCAGCAGATGAGAATGATCAATTTACACCTGTACTAAGTGAATGAAACTCATTTCCACTGGGGTTTATTTCCATTCATGGTTTCATTTTTCAGGGCTCTTAGTGACTTGAGAACTACCTAATCCTTCCTAAACAAAACCTTTTCTTTTTTTGCTATGCATCTCCAGAGTAGCTAGATTAACTGATTTTCATGGACTTTCTTTCCTTTGCTGACTTCATACATGCAGATGGAAACTTACTACTGAATGATTCCTAGCCCTTCAGTTTTTCTCCCCTGAATAATCTTTACAGATGAAAGAAATATTTTTCATAGAAGAAAGTATAGATTATTAGTCTACTAAAAGCAACTTAAGGCAGGTAACATCATAATTTTATTGATACCATGTGATTGATGCCTTGGTAAACAATACATTAGAAAAATCACTGATATGTCTTTATCAATTTTGTAAACAAAATACAGAACATCCCGAATAACACTGGGAAACAATATCCAATATATTGAAGAAATCTTTACATCCATCTTCAAAATACCAAAGAAATCGCTGTTGTATACTAGTTTTTCAAAGATACAAAAATATCATCTTATATGCCCTACTGAGAGACAGAAATCATACAGTTTTCTTTTATTTGCCATCAAAATTCAACTGAAAAATCAGCAGTTTTAGTCAGTAAGTCAGAAAAGCACTGGTCAATCTTTCTAGCAAAGTTACTTCCTTAGCTCTCTTGCTGCTTTATTACCATTTATTACATAGTAATAATTGATAACTATTATTTGCTATTATTACCTTCAAATAATTAGAACAAGGTGAAGTATTCTCCTTTTCTTTCTGTTTTCTCTTTTAGCTTCTTAAGGTCTGTATGGCTTTCCTGAACTGTTTTGCAATAGTTGTAGCCTAATTTTCAACAGAGTGCTGTAAGTGTCTCTTTGAAGATGCCAGAAGAGTTTTTGTAAAGTTATCCCTAAAAATTAGACTGGCTATTTGACTAGCAAATACTAATAGCTCTAAATAATATCTCAAGAAGAGAGTTGAAAGATTAACTTGAACCCAAATCATAGTTGATTTTGGAGGTTAACTCCTAGAGATATTGCTATTATGACATTACCATCTTACTCATATATGGAAAAGAAAAGAAAGAAAGAATCATGGGAGAAAAATCAAAATATGAATAAAATAACTACTTTATTATTTTGACAACTTTTTTCCATCTTACACATGAGGAAATTAAAATAAAACTAATAACCTAACTCATATGTCTCAAGTATGTATCTTACCATTTACACTAAGCACCATACTGACAGAGGAGTAGCCTATGGTATTGCGGGCAACACATTCATAGCGACCTTCATCGGCTGTTCCAACATCTCGAATGGTGAGAAATCCCTCTGGACTAACATGAAATTTTCCACTCTCAGTTACCTGTACTCCATCCTGCAGGAAAACCCAAAGTTTACTTATTCACAACACACTTGTTTTCATACATGAATTTCTGTCATCTTTTTCTCTTCTGTTTTTATTTTTCATGATACATTTCTATTTTGTATGCCAAGTTCACAGTCAGATAGATTTAGATAAGGTCATATAGAAAAATCATGTGAACTTCTAAACTGTATGGTGTATTTCTTTACTTCTAAAATTACACATTATTATAAAGTATTTTTATAGGCTTTCACCACATAAAATCTATGACCCAAAAATAAGATAGCACCTCTTGAGAACATATACATTTTATTCTTCTCAAAATTAACCAACTGAAATAAATCTCAAGAGCTTTACGTGTATCAGTTCTTCATGTGCTATGCATTTAGAAGCTATTTATGGTTCATTAAAGTAAATTTCTAATATTCACTAGTTGAAGAGAAGCATATAACCAGAAAAATTTATTATCAGTATTAGCAACTCATTAGTTCTTTGGTAGCTCTGCTAATACTCTACAGTTTGATATAGCAATTATTACACCAGTGGAAATCAAAGCTACAAAGACAGTACCAGAAATTTAACAAAACCTGTCCTGGTTGGTCTCAACCTAACACTGAAAAATGGCTCCACTAGAGCATTTCTTGTTTTATACCTATAATATGTGTGGGGCAGTGGGTCCCTAGCACAAGAGACCAAGTGAGTTCATTGGTGGGACCATCCCTAGGGATAGAAATCCTCTCGAGGTTATGGCGACAGAAAAGGCCTCTCCCAGGCTGCTTTGTCTCATTATGCAAATGTACCCCAGTTCTGCTTCCCCGGTTGGCCAGTTGATCTCCCCGCCCCCTTCTACCTTATCTGTTCTTGCCCTAGAAAATTCTCCCTTCCCCACTCTCCCATTGGACCTTGTTCCTCAGCACTCCCACAGATTTTCCCAGTGGCTCCTGTACCCTAGTCCCCCCTATGTATCACCCTTGTGCCCTCTGACCATTGGTCCCTGACGCTTTCCCGCCTTCCCTGCCCCTGAATAGAATCTTAGACACATTCCCCCCCTCACCCCGTTCTCCATCTTTTCGTCACTGGAACCTTTCACGCGCGGGACTGGAATAAACCTCTATCGTGGAACTCCACACGGGGACCCTTCCTGCCTCTTTGTCGTCGATTTGTCGAAGAAGCTATCTGGTGTGTGTGAGTGTAGTGGCTTGCTGAGTGACTTTCTGCTGGAGACAGTTTTGGGAGGTTCTGACACCCCACGAGCACACCCGCCCGTCGACCATAATATCTTTGAAAGTGTGAATATTAGTAGAATATTCACACAGAACTGTCACTAAATACACAGACCTTTTAAGGCATACATTATGAATATTAGCTGGTCTGCATAATAATTTGCATAGCTACATATGTATATTTATCTATATAAAATTCAGGTTTAGTATCTATATACATGCTCCATATTAAATACTTACTGATTGAACTTCAGGTAATGTTTTCAGACACCATAGAAAGCAATAATTTGACAATGTGCACTTTCAGTAGTTAATTATGAAGAGATGGAAAGGCCCCTGCCTTTCTGTAATAACTATGTAGTACCTTATTCCATGTAATGACTGGCTCTGGCTCTCCTTGAGCACTGCATGGGATCTGCACATTTGTGCCAACTTCCACTGTCATGTCGCTGGGAACACTGGCAAATACAGGAGTCACTAAAAAAGCCAAATGATACACTGATAAAGTATGAAATACAACTTGTGCAAAAGACAATCAAAAAATAAGTCAGCACTCTGTTTTTATCAGTTACTGAACACTTCTTAATCTATTATATGCTTCTATCTGCACACTTCTAGCTGCTTAAAACTGTTTTAGAGATTAAATTCCTTTCTGCTTGAGGAAACTAGCTTCCTATGGTGTGGATGTATATTCTTCAGTGGATAAAAAAATGGCTGGGTGGTCAGGCCCGGAGATGGTAGCGCATGGAGTTAGACCCAGTTGGTGGCCAGCCACAAGCGGTGTTCCCCAGAGCTCGGTGTTGGGGCCAGCCCTGTTTAACATTTTCATCAATAACCTGGATGAGGGGATCAAGTGCACCCTAAGCAAGCTCACAGACAACACCAAGTTGGGTGGGAGTGTTGATCTGCTGGTGAGTAGAAAGGCTCTGCAGAGGGAGCTGGACAGGCTGAATAGGTGGGCTGAGGACAGTGGTATGAGGTACAACAAGGCCAAGAGCCCTGGGATCACAACAACCCCCTGCAGTGCTACAGGCTGGGGGCAGAGTGGCTGGAAAGCTGCCCAGAGGAAAAGGACCTGGGGGTGCTGGGTTGACAGCAGTCAAACATGAGCCAGCAGTGTGCCCAGGTGGCCAAGAAGGCCAATGGCATCCTGGCCTGTATCAGCAATAGTGAGGTCAGCAGGACCAAGGTAGTGATTGTCCCCTTGTACTCAGCACTGGTGAGGCTACACCTCAAATCCTGTGTCCAGTTCTGGGCCCTCTCTACGTAAAACACATTGAGGTGCTGGAGCGTGTCCAGAGAAGGGTGGGTAACAAGTGACGGGACAAGAGGAAACGTCCTTCAGTTGAGCCAGAGGAGGTTTAGATTAGATATAAGGAAATATTTTTGCACAGAAAGGGTTGTCAAAGCCTGGAACAGACTGTTCAGGGAAGTGGTAAAGTCACCATTCCTGTAAGTGTTAAAAAAAATGTGTGGATATGACACTTAAAGACATGGTTTAATGGTGAACATGGCAGTAGTGCTACACTGACAGTAGGACTTGATGATCTTAAAGGTCCTTAACAATTCTATGACCTTATTCCTGGTGTCTCCTTCAGGGTGATTTGAAGTACTCTTAACTTCTAACATAAAAGGCTAGTAGTTGCCAAAACCAGTTAAGTTCCCTGAATTTAGAGCTCTGAAAAAATTCTGTTGATAGCTACATCTGTACAAACTCATTAGAATGAATATTTCATTGTCATTAAAGTTTTAATTTTTTAAAGTAGCAACAACTGCCATTTCTTAGATGAAAAAAGCAAAACCCACNTTCTTGTAAGTGTTAAAAAAAATGTGTGGATATGACACTTAAAGACATGGTTTAATGGTGAACATGGCAGTAGTGCTACACTGACAGTAGGACTTGATGATCTTAAAGGTCCTTAACAATTCTATGACCTTATTCCTGGTGTCTCCTTCAGGGTGATTTGAAGTACTCTTAACTTCTAACATAAAAGGCTAGTAGTTGCCAAAACCAGTTAAGTTCCCTGAATTTAGAGCTCTGAAAAAATTCTGTTGATAGCTACATCTGTACAAACTCATTAGAATGAATATTTCATTGTCATTAAAGTTTTAATTTTTTAAAGTAGCAACAACTGCCATTTCTTAGATGAAAAAAGCAAAACCCACAACTCATTCAACTGAGTCTGTCAGCTTGATTTGCTGAGGCACTGAGTCTCGACAGAGCTCCTGCCTTTGTGACACCTATGAGCCTCAGCCCTTAAATCAAAAAATCACCTTCAGTTCTAAGGACAGAGTGCACTGTTACCTAAATCCAATGCAAATAAAATTAATGTATTTTTAAACTCTTAATTTCTTCAAATCCAGATTAATGCCTGACACTCAGATATCATCAGGAAAAGCACATACAAGATTGCGAAGACATTAAGAATTGTATCTGTGCTGTAACATATACTGATATGTTACTGATGTCATGATACTGATATTTAGGGGGGAGTGGGAGAGTGGGAGGGCTGTGCTTTTACAGAGAAATATTTGGCTCCACTGCAGATCACCACAATACTACCAACCAAATCTGGCCCTACTGCTAGTACACAACTGGCTGTCAAGGACCAGAAACCAGTTCAAATAAGGCATCCAGAGGCAGGTGTCCAGCACTAGGAGGTAAGAGAGTCTGGCTCAGTGGATGTGAGCTGTGTCATGCCAGCAAACAGACCTGGACCATTCATCTGTATTCATTAACACTGATTTAACCACAGTGACCAGTGACTAAACGTTCCTCAGATGAACAGTCCTTTTGTTAGAAGCCCAGAAGAAACAAATTTCTCATCTTGCCGAGTTGAAAACAGAATTTCAAATAATCTGTGGAGACCTTCAATTTCAGGCTGCATATTCAGCCTTCAATCTTGTATTTACTGTCTTTTGGTGACTGAATTTTGCAACCTGAGTTGCACAAAAATTGTTTTATTAAACTTTACTCAAGTCCAGTAAAATTTAACACAGCTGGAAAGCTATAAAACTTTTTTAAACTGATACTTGTTTTAAATAATTTTAATCAACATTTTATATGGGTTAAAAAAAATCATCTCATCTTTGACAAATCAATTTCCCAATACTACTCTTAACTAAGAAAAACCAACAGAATTTTTTTCTGACAAACTTCTAAGCTCGTTTGAGCCCCTTTCACTAATATACACTTTAAGATTAGGTCAGTAAAAAGAAATTTGAATTACATGTTTTATCTCCTTGAATTCCTTTAAACGTACAAGCACTTAAATAAATGATGAATGTTAATATGATTATAATTTATCCTAGAAGTAACTTACTTAGAATGTAATTTAAGAAAAGAATTAAAAAATGGAGTTTCGGGTTAGTTTTTTAGGACTTTTTTTTTCTGTCAGTTTATTTTTAGTAGAAGGAATGACTTTTCTTTGAGAAGTTCATTCTGCTGTAAAATAAAGTGTTCTGTTTCTGGACATAAAACATTGTGTTAATAACACTACTTAACTAACAGCATAGAGCCTTATTGGAAACTAGACTTTTCACAACATAAAATATTTTCCCAAGCATAGGAATACTGTCATCCTCAAAGCAAACCTCCACTTCTTACCAAAAAAACCCAGTAAATCAGATAAACCTCCTTCACAGAAGACAGACTGTTCTAAAGGAGTGATACCCTGTAGAAATACTGGTAAATATCCAGACATGTTATTTATTGGAAACCACCTGGGATCTAAAAAGACATAGAAACAACCACACATGGTACTGTGCATTTTAGTGTAAGCTTAAATACTTCTTTTTTTTTTTTTTCTCTTCCCAGCAGCTGTACATGGAGAACATACCTCTAGGCTGTACCGTCAGGTATACAATGATTCGCTGAGACCCAATAATGTTGACAGCTTGGCATTCATACTGTCCCTGGTCATGCAGAGCAACCCTGGAAATCCTCAGGGTTCCAGAGGATAGAACTAAGTGTCTTCTGTCAACAGACAACTGGCCTCCTGAAACACACAAGAACATCATTTGCTGTTTACAGCAACAAAGTCCCTTTGTGTCAGAAAAAGGGAAAACCAGGAAGTTTTAACTTTGATAAAACACTGGAAAAAATTAAAGTTTCTTAAAAAAGAAAACACAAAAAAATCCAAGGAAAAAAGTTTGAAACCTTTACTTCTAAGAAGATAAACATGAAAAGAAAACAAATTATACATATGCACACAATCATAATCCTGATCTTTTCTCTGTTTGTGGTAGAAATAAATATTTTCATTTAAGGAGCATCCTAAAGCATCCAAATGAAAAGGCATAAAAACACCAACATGTGTTACTGTTCATTTAATATTATTGCCATGTGTGTAAGACACAATTCATCTCATGTGCCTAGGTCTAGAGAATCCACAGAAAAATACACATGGCCCTGAAAAAAATGGAATATAAGAAAAATGAATGCACATCAGTGTCAGTACCCTATTCTCCCTTCCTGGACATTTCATTTGATTGGAGCAGTCTAAGTAGAGGGAGAAATGGGAACATTATCAGCACCAAAATGATCAACAGTTTGTTAAGAATCTGCTTTATGTACCAGTTTAGAATTTCCTAAGAGATGTTTTGCCTGCTAGAGCTATTTCACTTGAATCAGCTGGAAATTTTGCTTACCAATAAAACATCCACTACAATATTTCTTCCTGCTGGATTTGGTTTAATGCCTTTAGAGCCATAACTTGATAAAACAGTCAGCAGAATGCACCTTGTTGTTTCTGTCAATGTGCATTAAGTGACAGTGATGCTGGTACACTGATGCCAGTTACAGGCTGGACTGTTCTGGTTTCTGAAGAGAGCACATCCCACCTGATTTCAGACCTCCAGTTAGTGACAGCCATCTCCATTTCTTCTGCAGTACAACAGCAGTGATACATATTGCTACATGCAATTTGCCTCCTATTTCTTAAACGTTTATTATTAGGAATCTGTTATGGACCCATTAAAAAGAGTCACTTTAGTGACTCTTTTTTACTTCATAATAAAATACGCATGGGCAGCTAGCTTCTGTGGGACACCTTGCTTTTCCCAGCTAAAGCAGAAAAAGAACTCTGTTTCCTTCAGAGACTGAAGAATCTAAACAAATACATGCAGTTCCTTTCAATAAAGTATTCCAATATGACTGCTAAAGCATCCTAGTAGTTTAAAAGCAAGAATGGAACACACTTACCTCCTTTAGTCCAGGCAATAACAGGCTGGGGATAACCTTGTGCTTCACAAGGGAAGTCAACTGTTTGTCCCTCAATCACTGTTTTGTCTTGTGGAGTGACAGTAAACTGAGGCAGAGCTATCAAAGAGAAAACAAAGCTGTTTAAAAAATAAAACAAACTGAAAAATGCATGACTAAATTACATACTATTTCCTGTGTAAGTTGAAATAGCTCATATTGGTGGGAATAGAGATACTAATGGAATTCTTTTATATTGTGACCCCTAGAGAGAAGAGAGGGCAGCCACTTGTGCAAAAGGAACATCTCCCTCACAACCTGGCCTGGACGTCAGAAGACATCAGAAGACATGTGAGATCTACTGTCACAGATCCAAAATAAAAGGTACAGTAAGACTTGTACAGTCAAACTAGAGTGTTCCCTGGATTAAAAATACCTTCTTCTCTTTCTCTCAGAACTTCCCAGATAAATTGTGAAGAAAAAGTAATCAAAACTTTCCTGAGCTGCTTGTTTTCTTCCATGAATGCAATGAGTGGAGTGTGGCCCAGATTCTGCAGTAACACTGTGCACTACCAACGTGAGAAGTGATTTGTTCAGCTCTCAAAACACAATTATCCGTTGGTAAATAATAAGTGAATGAACCCCCCAGACAAGTTGCTTTGTACAGCTTTAGAATTCATTAACAAGGCATTTGCTATCTTAACAGTTTGCCAGCTAAAGATTTTAACATGAATTTAACTAAATTTAATTTAACTAAATTTTAAAATTTAGTTAAAATTTTAAAATAGAATTTAACTAAAATTTAAAGGTTACTCAAAGTATTTTGGAAGTAAAAGTTCCAGCATAAAAGTGTTTGCAAAAAAATATTGTTTATATATACAGGAGACTTTTGATAGATGTTCTCAAACACTTCATGTGTTTATTCTCAAACACTTTATTTTTACCCAAATCACACTAATGACATACAATATCAAGATTATTGCAATCACAAGTTAGAATACTTTGACTTTTGCTTTGCAAAAAAGCTATGCTAATGCCTCTGCTGGCAGAACGATAGTTTCTATCAAACTCAGCAGAAAATGTTTCCACATTCACTGAAGTGTCTACAAAAGAAAAGTAGCACAGGTCTGTATTCAAAACTCCATTTCTAGTTCTCCAGGCACAAATTCTAATCTCTAGCACTGCTGCCTGTTGCAGAAAATATTTAATCATTCAAAAATTTGACACTGCTTGTTTCTTCCTCCATGCAAACTAAACGTAAGAAATTAACATTTGAAAACATCAAACTGCTGACAATAATCAATGAAATTTAATTTTCAGGGGAAATAGTACATAATATCTTACTCTGTGTGAAATGTATAGCAACATCCGTATGGACTACAATAGTGCAATTAAAAGTAAAAACTCTTATGTTTTTAGTTTGGCTCTGTCAACTCAGAAGAAAAGACAAACCCACACAATTTCAAGTCATATGCTGCTCCAAGTTTAACATTATTTACCTTGGACTATGATGTACGCAGTTGCATGGATGTTATCTACGCTGTTAGTTGCAAAACATGTGTACTCGCCACTGTCCTCCTGCTTGACATTTTGTATATAAAGTCCTCCTGATGGAGTTATTGTGATCCGAGGGTCATTTGGTAGAGGGGTTCTGTCGCCTTTGGTCCAGGTAATTCGTGGCTGAGGGTGCCCGGTTGCACTGCACTCCAAGGTAACACTCTCTCCAACCAGCACTTCAGTATTTTGTGGGTGAATCACAAAACTTGGCCGGGCTGTGAGAAAACAGCAATGCCTAAATGCAGCTTTTAGCTTGCACAGCTCTAATTTAGACAAATAGAATCTATAACTGAGGACACCTAGGTGGGGTTTAATAGCGTGTGTTCCAACATACTTCTAATCTCAGTGCAAACTCTGCCTTGCTTTAAGTCAAATCTAACTGCAGACGTCAATAGATAAAAACAAAATCTCATAATTGCACTGATTTTTTTCTCAACTCCCATGAAAACAATTTTCAGACATTTTGCTCTCCTATGCTGATCTTTATAAAGGTCTCTCCAGAGGCATGGACATTGAGACCCAGAGGACAAACAGGCTAAAAATTGCTGTAAGCACACAAAAGCCAAAACTGATTAAGCTACATTTTACGTAACTTTTCTCAAGTACATGAGTAATTTGCAGTGACATTTTAAGTTTACCTGATGCTGTGTGTGTCAAAACAAAATGTTCTCACAGCACAGTCTGTGTTTTAAAAACATTACAGTCCTGGACAGGAATTTAGTCCTTGCAAACATGAGGCCTTGGCTAGACAGAGCTAAAAGGTTCTTGAGCAAGGATGGCTGCACAGAGTGTGCCGAAGCTTACACGAGTGGCCTGTTCAACAGCTTGTGGTTTCCAGGTACCCAGAGAGAACGTTACTGCATTGAGCAATGTTACAATGTAACAATCTCTTTTCCTAACCCTTCTAAAGCCTACAAGATAATTATCAAAATTTGATCTACAATAAACATATTAATTAACCAGCTGAGTTGCATTTTTGTTCCAGAGATATTAAATCTTCATGATCTAGTTCTTAAGATGCCCAAGCCCAACAAATCTACATGTCAAGTACCAATGCATTTTAATTTGTAACAATCTTATTATCAAAACAACTCTCTATCTGAATGCAAAACTCAGACTTAATGTTCTTTACCTGGTGACTCGAAGTATCGAAGAGTAACTTCCTGAGTTTTCACTTCTCCAGCCACATTTTTTGCCATGCACTGGTAAATGCCTTGGTCTGTTTCTTGAGTATTCTGAATCATTAACGTGCCATCATCTAGCAAGTTTAGACGGGAATCTTCTTTCATACTGAGCTCATTGCTGAGAAGAAAAGGATCTGCTAGAGTTAAACCTTTAAATCATAAGTGCAGAAAACTGCCAAATAAAACCCAGGAGAGAAATTACCCAAAATAACTTGTGGGGGGAAAAAAAAAATCACTTTGTTATAAAATAATAGAACTTTAAATTTTCTCCTAAAGAGAAGAAGAGGAAAAACAAAACATGAAACAATTTTGCTTATGCACGTATTACATCTTCAAAAAAGGAAAGCCAAAATAATTTTATGAGGAAAAGCTTACAGGGAAAAAAGTGAACAAAATACACATACCTGGTCTTTAAAAGGCTGTTCTAGTTGGCAAAACAATTTAAACTTTTTCCACTGGAAGTATGTCATGTAAATTCAATATTCAAGACACTTTCTATTAGGAGAGAGGTTAGTTGCTATAAAACCATTTTTGTGCCAACCTCTGCCTGGATTAGGAGCACTAATGAACCTGATCCTAATTTGTACTGGTTTAAAACATAATTTATCTTAAAATGTCTTCAGGCTACATCATGGATGAGTTTCTGTGATGTTAACGAAGTCTTAGGGGGTTTTATTAAAGGAACTGTTACTCAGACCACCCCTCACTACATGATGAAGAAAGCACAGAGGAGGGATGAGATCACACCTCTTATGTACAAAACCCAGCATTACTGATCTATTCAACATACTGCTCAACAGGTTGATGGCTTGTGACTGAAATCGTGCCATATTCAACTACTTTGCAAAGAGCTTTGCTCTCATTCATGCAGCCAGGAAACAAGCCAGAGTCAATAATCCCTCACC
The DNA here is from genome assembly GCA_013400655.1 of Mystacornis crossleyi. Lineage (NCBI taxonomy): Eukaryota > Metazoa > Chordata > Aves > Passeriformes > Timaliidae > Mystacornis > Mystacornis crossleyi. The sequence goes on from VYZQ01021536.1 coordinate 44,202, forward strand.
CCAAGCTCAAATTTCTTCTTAAAACTCATGTGTATTCTGAATAAGTTTTCTTTGTGTATTATAAAAAGTACATGAGCCAGAGAAAATTTTAATGAAACAATTATACCATTCAAGTTCATGTTCTTGACATACTTCATAGATGCTGTACCTTTGCTGCACATGGAATTCTCACTGACATCAGCAGGAAGATACAGAACCAGGACTCTACACCATGCCATTTTATCAGCAACTAACAAACTAAAATGCTTTAATTCCCATGAAAGGGAAACTATGTTCCAGGTCAGGTTCTCCATTTGTATAAGAGCATTATTAAGCCAAAGTCTGATTCGCTGATGGTAAACTCACAGTTCAGGTGTCCATTGTAAGTTCACACCAGTTTAAGGGGGCGATGTGCCGACACAAAGCTGGTTCAGCTGTGCTGTGCCCAGTGCTGCTGGAGGGAGCCAGGCTCTGGGCACAGCCTGAGCAGCCGCTCTGCAGCAGGCTGGCCCTTGGGCTATTTAAAGATAGTCATCCTTTATAGAACTTTCCCCTCATCTTCTAAGTGGTGAGGAAAAGATATGCAGCAGGTTGCCCAGACAACTTGTGCTATCTCCTCCCTTAGAGGCTTTTAAGATCTATCTGGATAAAGCAACCTGGTATAATCCTGCTTTGAGCAGACGGCTGCAGTGGAGACTTACTCCAACCTTGGAGACCTCCTCCAACCTGAATCATGCTACAATCTTATGATATAAGGACTTGCCTGCCCTCCATGTACCAGTTTGAGGAGCCTGGCAACTGATGTCTTTCTCTTCTCCTGGGACAGAGCTACACCTTGGAGAGAAGCTACCTCTGAGAAGCTAGGGCCCCAAAAGGACATTCTCTGAAACTTTAATTGTATCCAGCTGGAATCCTTAAAAAAAAGTAGCTTTTGCTCTGCCCCAAAACATATGCAAATACTAAGTAGTCCACAGACTGTAGGTGCAACATGTCCACAGTGGATTGCCTGGTACTTACATATAAATGATTTAGTATTACAGGTGTGAGCAGCTTTGCAGGCACATTGCAGCTGAACATCTTACAAATAGTATTAGAGTAATAGTATTTTCTGGTTACCAGCCCTTAAGTGTTTAGAATTACTAATAAAAAAGATATGGACCGTTATTACTTCATACACTTATTTTAATTATAGTATGTTTTTGCTGTAACTATTTCATATGTTAGCATATGCAGCATGTGGACCCAGAATGTACACACACAGAGGCAAATGTACTTACATCAAGTTTCTCTCTTCCTCTTTTAAACTTACTTGTTTCGAAGCCATATAATTTCTGGTTTAGGATTGCCTTCCGCCCTGCAAGTGAAGTACACTGTATTCCCTGAGGTAACGTCCACATCCTGAGGCTCTGATGTAATTCTTGGCCTCTCTATATCAACAGTAAAACATACAAAGAACTCTTACTTATTTTAAAGCTACTAAAAACTGGTAAATAAAAATATTTCCATACGTATATAAAATATTTTTCACAAATATTTTGACTTAAAATATGTATATGCTTAGGATTAAATGCACTTTTCCCTGTGCAAAAGTGATTGTGGGATTTCTGACCTCCTTCATTGTTCCTTAGGACCTTTTAGCAGACTGGAAATAGATTGTGTAAGTTTGTATCAGGTTCTAAAGCGGCTGTTTTATTTATTTGAACAGAGACTCAAACTGCCTATGAAGGAAAAGCTTTAAAGCAGCAAGCACAAGTGCCATTTAAAATAACTTCCTCTAGATAAGTATCAGTGCATAACCTGCCTCACAGAATAATTTGTACAGCTTGCTTCCTGCAGTTTCCATATTCAAGCTCCTTAGATGTGCAAAGAGCTGCTAGGATGCCACGTGCATTATTCTTGCACCAAATTCCCTTTGTACCATATTTTTCAAGAACCTTGTAGATGCTAATGGTCATAGTTCTCATGATCAGAGTTATATCCAACACATAACCAAAAGGACAATTTATTTATTTTATACCTTGGCTTCATTATGCAGGAGGGCAGGCAAATGCTCATAGCTTGATGAGAAATCTGCATTTTGATTTCAGAACACAAGAGGTGCTGGGCCAAGACCCAGGGTGCCCATGGGGCCAAGCTTTTGCACCCCTAGGGTGAAGGAATACAGGCAAACATAAAGATTACAAAAGTGCTTGTCCATTAATTCTCAGTGACAGAGGATTTCAGTGCCTGTGTGGGACACTCGTAATTATAGCTGAGTAAAAAAAAAAAAAAAAGCAGTGGCCCAACCCCAGTTCTTACAACATCAACAAAAATTTTAAAGGCAAGAACTGTGTCATCAGGAGCAATACAGTAAAGCTTGTTTCTTTCCTTTCCCTTGTATAGAAGGGAATAAAGGACACCAAATAATATTAATGCAACACTGTAGACCCTAGCTGACAATCCTGTTATGATCAGAACTGAAATATAAAAGGGAAAAATAAACTCCTTCAGGATAATCACCGTTAGTTCTTTAAGGGGAAATTTCAAACATGGTCATTATTTGTTTCTTTAAAGATAGGCTGAAGGGTAAAAGCAATCAATTCTGTCAGAAGTACACAAAAACAGAGAAGGAACACAGAGAGATTTGTGGAAATAACCAATATTAACCAGGTGGCCAGTGTTATCAAATAGAACAATAAATTCTAACCTGCCAATAAAATGCAGTTTAGGTACATGCAACCCATTAAAGAAGCCATCAGGAAGTGACAAACTCACCACAGTTCAGTTCTTCTGGTGTTATCGTGGCCACTGATCTCCCCTGGATCCGCCGTGGATACTCACAGGTAGCTGCTGCTTGAGCATTACCCGACTCCGCGTACGTCTTGAGCAGCTCCGCCAGCCACAGGATTTCACAGTCGCAGTGAAGAGCATTTGAATCCAAACGCCTGCACAAACAAGGAGCAGCCACAGCTCTGTTAGCAAGCCTCAGCCATTTTGCTAGGAACAGCATGGTTCTGTAAATGGAGCGACACCTTTATCTGTGGATACAGACAATGGCCAACATGCCATACAGGTAGGTGATGGTTACTTGCTTAATGGCATTCTGGTAGTTTTTATTACAAGAATGCATAATTTTTTTCCTCCACAAAGAACAATCCATATATATTATTTAGTCTATAAAACAATTATTACAAATAATCCCAATATAGGAAATAAACTTGAGTCAGTAACTAAAGAAAATATATATGAAACAATGTTCTGAATCTATGCACATAAAGAACTGGAGCACAGTTAAAAAAAATATTTAATATTTAAAACAATTATACCATAAAAGGCATTTGCAAAGAAGATAAATATTGCAAGAGGAGATACAGTCGAATTGGGTTACTTAAGATTTCATTAGTTCAATAACAATTCAGTTTACTTACAGTCTCTTCATAGATTCTAAGTGACTAAATGTTCCAGGAATCAAATGAGCTATTCTGTTGTTATGCAAAAACCTATTAAAAACACAGAAATATGCATGTAATAATTCAGATTTTGTGATGCACTCATTTCATTTACATTCTTCTGGAAGGTTTTCAAGAGAAAGTAGTCTAAGAAAATTTAAGAAAAAAAAAAAAATTGAACCTGTCCAGCAATTCATTGTCTGCAATTTTTAAGTGGCCTCCAAGCTGTACTTGGGTGTGTCCATGTGGGGAAAAAGAAGCCATAAGGAACCACAAGGAAGGGAGTTCTTAAACATTCAAATGAGAAATTTTTTTAAAAGGGTCCTAAATAAGTTGTCTAGTTCTTCATTCATAACATTTATTTTAGGCCAAACATCAATCACAGATCTTTGGAAACGTTTTGCAAAAGAAAAATATACCACAGGCAATGCTCACTTCTGCATGCCTCCAAGGTCAGCCTTACCAAAGTGTTCTTGGAAAGACTGTGTAGTAGTTAAAGAAAACTGGATTAAAAACAATCTGTGGCAATGATCAAAATATTATTTTTTAGTTTCAGACGCTTGATTTAATTCAAACAAGGAAGCAAGCTATCTTCTGAATCTTACCCCAAGAAAAACAAACTTACAGCCTTTCAAGTTTTGGAAGATGAGTAAAGGATTCAGGTTCCAACGTTTCTATTTGATTAAAGTGCAGATACCTGAAAATATGTTAAACAAACAAAAAAAAAAATACTGAAACAACTTTCTTAATGAAGGTGAAATATTCTAAAGAATTTATTGCTTCCATGCTGTTTACAGATCTAAATAGCCATAGTGAGGTAGCAGCTTTTTTCTGTTACCATCTGAATCTCATACGTGAATCTGAGAAATAAAAGACATGACAAACAAAGAAAGTGTTGAGTGTGTGTGTGTGTGTGTACATGCATAAGTAAAAAAACCCAAACATTGCTTTGGAGATTTTGGAGATAATACTTGGAACACTATTTTGCCAAGTCTCATGTTCATTGTATGCATGCTTGAAAAAATTTGTTGAAAGAAGAAAATTATTATTTTTTTATAGAAAAAATGTTACAAGTTATTTAGAAAACATTTACAGTTTCCAGCAGAATAACATTTTTCGTGGACAAATGTTTTCATTTCAGTGAGTGACAATTTCAAAAGATGCTGAGAAGTAACCTTCTCTAGTCCATGAACACTGACATTTAAAGCTGTGAATGCTTTCAAAACCAAATTTGTAATATAAACCCAAGTTTGACTAATTTGACTTTAGACAAAGGGCTTCCCAGCAATTGGTGCTGTTTGATGCTCTGTTGATGCTTTTGCAAGCTATTAATATTACACAACAATAAATCTACACATCCTGTTAATCCTGTAAAACTGAGAAAAGTAACATAACAAGACAATTAGCCAGACTATTAATCTGTAAATGTTGTGAAAATGGACTGCAAAGGCAGGATCATTCCAGCAGCGACTATTTTGTGGAGATAGTCCTTAACCTTGCAGATGAGAATACAAGATGTAATAGATAAGACTGGCACAAGGAAGTGTGAAACTGATTTATAGACTTTGGATCCTGATTATATCCAGTGTATTCCAAACTCCTTAAGTTTCCTATTTGACCTCTGACAAACTCAGGAACCCCTGGAGAATGTGCATACACAGAAACCACTGTGGTGTGAAGAACGAAAAAGCCCATCATTTAAAAACAGTGAGAACTACTCAGAGCTCAGGATCTCCTGAAAATCAATCCCTCAGCATGAAAAGGGCAAGGACATTCGAACTGGCCTGTGCTGAGCCAAATGGTGGCTGCGCAGAGAGGAGAGCGGGAAGAAGCGGTGATTCCAGCCAAGCCCTTGCAGGGAGCCCTGGAAGGCGCGTGCAGAGGGAAGCCAGGCACGTGCCTGGCAGCCTCCCAGGCCGAGCGCGAGCCAGCGAATGATGCCAGGGAGCAGTGAATGGGGACCACAGAAAAAGCCAGTAAATCAGCACGGGTGTGATCAAGCACATCAGAGTGTCAAGTCTGCCTACTGCCAGTGCAACGCGTGGCCATAGAGTGTGTTGAGCGTAGAGTATGGTCTTGTTAGCATAAGGAATCAAGAACTGCATCACCATGCTGTGACTGCCAGTTTTCATCTCCTCTTCGAAAATACAGGGTGATTTCTTCTAAATTATGAGAGATCTCAAAGGCAGCTATTTCCTGCAAGGTTCATTCGATTTGCCAGCAGAGAGAAGAGAGACCTCAGTGAGGAAGGACAGGCAGGACAAAGACTGGGCATGGCCCAGTCATGAGGTGGCCAGGCACAGCTTGCCAGGAGCCAGAGCTCTGCTCGTTCACCTTCCTGCATCAGCAGGATTTGGGAGGGGGCAAGGCAAGCTGGGGATCACTGCAAGAGGACAAAGGGAAAAAACAGGCACAGCTATAGGGTTTGTTACTTCTGAAGCAGCTTTCATTTGGGAAAAAATTACATACACTATTTCTTTTGCAGACACCAGTGATTTTTTCCTTTTCAACTTTCTTAATTCTACTTGCAATTTTACGCCTCATGAGCACCTTGCAAACATATCTCTTTATATCCCAATAAATTAATCTCTTGTATTTCTTTGGCATTGACAAGGCAAGATTTGTAGGCACCTCTTATTAGAACAAATAACATTGCTAAAAGCAGACACACTGAGGCACACAGCCCTTCTTCAGGGCCACGAATCAGAGGTGAAATTAGAAAGAGAGAAAAACAACACCTCTCTCAGATGTTTTAAGTACTGTATACATTGCTAGACTCAAAGCAGCAGCCCATAATGGCTGTTTAGTACTCACGACTATTAAAATTACAGATGTAATGAACACTTTATGTGCCTGAAAACTCATCTTGTTTTTCCAAACAGATAAAAAAAAATATTTCTGTTATAAACCTTGCCTTGTTTACAACACACATCATCACAGATACAAATACAATAATTAAGATGCTGAAGAACATTATAACAGTTCAAAAAATCAAATCATGAAATCCAGCTGAAAAATACTCTTAACTGCTTCATAGTAGTTGGGCTGCAAGTTAGTTGGGCTTCAAGTTAGTTGGGTTTTGCAGGTCTTAAATTATGACCTAAAAAAGTCCTGAGCAAATTATCATGCAATTTATGAATAGAACAAAGTGTTAAATATTCGGCCAAAATAATTACCAAGTGTAATTCAAAATAAATAGATGCAGAAACCAGACTGCATTGTAAGTCTACAATAAAGAGAATAAAAAATGTTTGGCATTATGACCTACACTTTAATCCTGTTTTATCACTTGGGTTTATCACTTCTATTATTTTCTTCTATGTAGCACATTAATGTTTTGTAAAAGTATATTTTAATATTATAATTAATATGATATTTTCTTGGATTAAAATTCACTTTAAAGTTAATCATATTCAGGAAATAATCTCACACTGACATATCTTTATAGGCATCTTTTATGTTCAGAGTACAAAACACTACAAAAAGTAGTATCATGTAATAAGTTAGATATTAAAAAGACTGTCAGAGTGAAAACTGAAAGAAAAAGCATGCAAGAGTGATTTTTAAATACCTACGTGTCTTCCTGTTTTAATTCTAAACTCACTATCAAGAATTAAACAGAAGGAAAGGAAATGCTTATAGGGGAAACAAGTCCAAATGAAACACACTGAGAGGAAAATAAAGATTTTATTAAATAAGCATGATATAGGTTTTATTTCTTATTATTAATCTTGTAGGACAAAAATTGATAGCAAAATTCAGTCCCTGTGGCATTTTTCACAGCACTAAATTTAGTATTGTATCTTATGTAGATTTGTATTTTTTGTGGGGGAGGACTTTTATCATATATGCCAACAGGTCTTTTTCTAACAGTATCACCACATCTTTGGGGAAGTACTTACTAACCCATATACCTGAGTATATCTATGTTCTGAATATTCAAACAGCATGTTTGCCATTTTGACCATTTGAAAGAGAATGAACAAACATATATTTTTCACATTTATCAAAGAGCTTTCCTTGCTCAGGGACAAGAAGTAGCAGCCTTAAACCACAAGGAAAAAGATTTAAATATATGTTGTGGTAATGACATAAAATATTGGAGCAGGATACTTAAGGAGATTATGGAATCTCTTTTAAAATAAGGCTAGATGAGCATCTGTTTCCAGTTTGTTGTCCCTAGCTGATCTTATTGTAGAATAATAAGGATGTACTTCTCAAGGCCCCTGTCATACCTTTTGTGTTTGTTTGTTTGTTTATTAATTCTCTTTCATTATTCCTTCCCAAAAGATAGTTTTAGCAGCAACTTTACACAGACTCCACTGTGTTATATGTGCATAACTGATGACATACAGTTGTGCAAAAATCATATGTGTATATGTTCATAAACTACATCATAACTAATAACAGCTTATAAAGAGAAAAATTAGTATGTTAATATGAAAGACAAAAGAAAATGCATAACTACGATTAGGTAAACAGATTTAAATAATTCCATTAGAGTTTGGGGATCCCACTAGTTAAATACTGGAGAGTACGCTTTTTGTCCCTGATACATACAACTCATAACCTGAGATCTCAAAAATATGCCAGATATTTGGAAGAAAAGCAGTGTATACATATCTGGAAATGGACTCCATTTAGAGCTAGACCTTGGGATCCAAACTCATGACCTACCAAGCAAGGACATTTCAGGTGGAATTCAGTTGTCAAGCACAGGCACACACAGGCACAGAGCAGTTGTCTAAGCCCAAGCATACAGAGGCAGCCTTCCTTGACTTTCGGGTGTTCTGTCTGCCTTCTGGCTGCTGCTCTGAAAAAATGTAAGTTCCCTGCAGCTTTCTGCTGCCTTTGCCAGACCCAAACATATGTCTTGCAGATTTAACGGTGTCCAAACTGGTACTAAGCGGCTACTTTTCATCAGCTGACTCTCTCCCTTCACTCCCAGCCACAGGTGAAAAGTTAGGTGACGAAATATGTATGGCTCAATGTATCTAAAACTGCCAATTTCTCTTCAGAGTTTACCCTAGCACAAACAGGTTTCAAGATCTGATTCAAAGATCTTATTCCCTTGGCAGAAATTTCCAAAGGAAAAGCTATTTTGACTACATCAGCAGCTAAGAATTCTGCCACAGAGGTTTAAGGAGGAACCTGCCAGCTGCAGTAAATACTTGGGGGGTTTTGTCCCTTATACATGCAATAGGCCTCATAAACCTAATTACATTTAGTTTCTGTGAACAACAACAACAATCACCAGAAATGTGTTTGGTTTGCTGTTCAAGGGTATTTTAAAAAGCAGCTATCAGTTGAATTCTGTTTCACTGGAGTAGAAGAAATTGCTATGAAACAAGTTTTTCCCTGAAATGTGGTCCATCGTGTCTACTTCTGAGAACTCTGATGACCACTGAGAAGAGCATTTGGCTGAGTTAACACAACCAGCAGCAAAATGTAACGTAAAAATAACTTGAGGCTACAGAGACCTCAAATGCAGAAACATCAACTTAGTAGTCAATACAGTTTAAAACTGAAATTAGGACACTTGGGAACTTGTTTGCCAAGAGTTAACGCTTGTCTTCTCAGCAGGTTTTATCCAAAGATAATGTCATAAAACAGACCCTGTAGAGTCAGAAAATATTTTTATGCTAAAGATGCATAAATGCCAAATCTCTTATAAACTAAAAATCTCCAAGAGTACTCTCCATTAAATTTATTTCCGTGCCTGCCACTGGTGTCATGTGCTCCCATTTTCCCTCCTGGCAAGCTCTCCGTTTAGGAGAGAAGAGGAGCTCTAAAAAGCAGTGAGCTCTGCTGTGGGCAGTGGGGAAGTACCTGCCCCCCACCCCCCAGCAGCTGCAGGTGCTGTCATGACACATGGGCAGGCAAGGAGCCGTGACTGTCCCAGGCTCCTTTCCCATACTTCCCAGCTAGAGATGAGATTCAAACCCTGAGTTTGAAACTTAATTTCATACTGGATAATGTTGATGTCTCAAAAGGTTGAGCTTAAGCTGATAACAGTGTGATATCATCATAAGCAGAGAGGCTTAACTGCCACATAGTGGAAAAGTGCATTCAGAAGGTGTTAATATTTCAAAGTGATTTATGTTTTGCAGTCATAACATACATCAACAGGAAAAAAGAACAAAAGAACAAAGGACAAATGTTGCCACTTGCAGCATATAAGGCTTGTGGCTTGGGGAAGAACATTATTTTGGAAACATCAGTAATTCAATAAATGGGCCTTAGTATCCCAAATTCTACACAGAAATTAAGTATTGCTATTAGCATGCAAGTAAAGCCCTACCAGTTGGTGTAGTATGGTGCAGTAATAATTTCTAGTGTAAAAGGAGGAGGAAGAGAAAGGCATTAAGGAAAAAAATTACATATTTATGTATCTCTTATAATTAACACTCCTGTTTTATATAGAAACTCTTCCTTCAAAAGGCATCTATTGCACTTTAAAATGAGCATGTATGATTTTGTACCCATATGAAGTGTCATTTTATTTCATATATACTCTGTGTCTACTAATATCCATTAGAGTTTATAGTAACAAGGAAACTGGTACATATAGAAAACTTGTAATACACTGATACCTTTCAGGAGTTTAAAAATTTATATTCAACCCCCAATTTATACATTACAAAACTCATTGGTTTGCTTTTATTTGGTAGTCAAGCTATGAAACAATGTTGGGGGTTGAGAAAGTTTTCTTTCTGTGTGTGCATGTGTTCTTTTCTCCTCTCAAAGGAATTTTTTCCCCATGTTAAGGGGCGATTGCTGGGGTACTTAAGAAAAACAAAGGACCTAGCCAGCCACAAGGGAGGGGCCCAATTGTNTTTCCATTCCGGGGTGGGAGGGGGACTCCTGCCTTCCTTAGCAGACACCTGTCCAAACCAGGACAAACAACTACACATTTACAGCTTTTTCCTTTTTCTAAATATTACCACAATGAATGTAGAGCAATGCTTTCTGATCTGTTAAGGCTAGAAAAGATGTTTAGGATTTTCAAGTCCAACCATCAACCTAGCACCACTATCATGTTCATCACTAAACCATGACCTCAAAGTCCAGTCCTTTCTTGAACACTTCCAGGAAGTGACTCCACTGCTTCCCTGGGCAGCCTGTTTTAATGCTTTACCACCCTTTCCATAAAAAACCTTTTTTTAACATCCAGTCTAAACCTCCCCAGGTGCACCTTGAGGCCATTTGCTCTTGTCCTGTCACTTGTTATCTGGGAGAAGAGACCATTCCCCAACTCACTACAACCTCCTTTCAGGTAGTGGTAGAGGGCAATAAGGTCTCCACTGAGCCTCCATTTCTCCAGACTAAACAATCCCAGCTCCCTCAGCTGCTCCTCACAGGATTTGTGCTCCAGCCCCTTCACCAGCTTCACTGCCCCTCTCTGGACACACCAGCACTTCAGTGTCTCTCCTATAGTGATTATAAAACAAAATATAATTGAACTTAATGGAATCAATACAACTAGGTTTTGTCATGCTTAGGACTGAATTCTTCATTCTTTTTCAATTGAAATTATTCTTCATTATACAGGAAAAGAAGTTTGATTCTAATCAATCTTTCTGGAGGACATTACTGAAACATCTACATTGCAAATGATGAACTTCCTTACTTTTTAAACATCTGTATGTGGAAATGATTAACACATATAAATAATAGAAAGGTTTTTATTTAAAAATCTATTCTTGTTTCAAAGTATAACAAAACTGGGTTGAACTTCAAGAGACTAATTCAGCTTTAGTTATGCTGTATAAAACAAAGTAACTACTACAGTCAAAGGAATTGTGATATTATAAAAACCTACAGAAATGAAAGTAGAATCTATCTCTAAGCAACACACATTAGTTTTCAACATTTTCCACAATAATTCTTCTTTGTCAAAGCTATGTAACAATGTATAGGGACATCAGGAATGCAAATCACAAATAAAAGACAAACATAGAAATGAGGAATTTGACACAGAGATCAACTGTGGTTTTTTCACATGCAAATGATTACGGGGCTCTCTGCCCAACCCAGGGAGTGCAGACATGCAGAGCATGCAGGGAGGATGTACGGATCAAGGCGTGCACTTTTCCTCTGCAGGGGAACCATGGAGATGACAGCACAGAAGAGAAAAGGCACTTACAGTTGTTCTAGAGAGGCAAGTCCTTTAAATGCTTGCCTGTCAATTGACTGGATTTCATTCTTGTACAAATAGCTGAAACAAGAAACAATCAGTAATATTAGTACACAAACAAGAGCTACATGAAGGTGGAAAAGAAGAATTAAGTGAAGACAGTTTTTCAACTACGTATTAGAAAAAAAAATACAAATCAAAAACGAAAAACATAAAAATATTCTGTCCTTGAGATTTCATCCCAGATGACTACTAGGAAAGACAAAAGTCTGGGGCCTTGAAGGCCCTGAGGCTGATACCCAGATGGTCTTAGGCTTCCCAGTGCTCATGGTATTACTTACTGGATTTTTGTCCCTTGTCTTTTTGATTGGTTTGCCAAAAGCCAAAATAAATTCAACTCAGTGGGACAGGATTGCGTTAGAAGTGCCTTTACCAGAACACAGCAGGGATGCCACTGGCCTCTTGTTTTCTTTAAAATATCTTATCTGAATACTGGTATCAATATTCAAACTAGGATAGAGTGAGTCTTTTACTGGACTTGGAGAACAAACAGTGAAAAATTTCTGTAACTCTGCCTGTGTCACCTTCCGAATATTTACGAAAAAATACAAGTTAGGGTATTGGTATCGCATCCATAAAGCAGCATAGTATATTTGTTTTATCACTGTGTAGAAGATGGACATTAGGTCCCCATTGATACTCTGTAATATAAACAGAATAAACATGCAGAGTATCAGTATGATCGCATGTGTTGTCTACACCTTTTTTATAGAAATAAAATAAATCAGGAAGGATCAGTGTATGTGCTCGTGTTCATCATGCTCTTAGCAGCAAGGATGGTTTAGTGAGGGGTAATGGAGAAAAATCGCAGTTTAGCTGATGACTACAGTTTCTGCATGGAGGCAGCAAATAAAAACACTTTGGGGGTTCAGTTTCAGTCACTCTTCTTGTGTTAGGATAGGAACAGGTTTGCAGTTAAGAACTTTTTCACAATTATTTGACAAATGATTTGAAATTCAGTTAATCAGGCATGGGTTTCTATGACAAGGGGATGAAGAGACTTTGTACCAGAAATTACTTCATTAGCAGGCATCTTATTAGTAGTGGTTTTGGGTTTTCTATTATTATGGGTTTCAGTAACTTACTGGAAATATTGCAAACTCCTTTTGATGCAAGAGAAAAAATACTGGCTCTGCTGGAGCTGGTGGCAGTTTTTACACTGATGTGACAATGGGCAACATTTCACAATAGGCCCTAACAAGGAAAGAAGTTGTAGGTATTGGATGTTCAGCTAATGGCAACTTTGGGGAATAGTAAGGAGTAGTGTCCTTCCTTTGAGCCTAAATTAACTTTTCCAATGCACTGCTTGCTGAGAATCCAACACACTAATGTAGAAAGACTCCCATGTGCTTTATTAATGTAGATATCCATCTGAATAAAAAGCAGAGATGTAAAAATTTCTGAGGTTTTTAAAGCACTCAAAACCAGAAAAAAATTACTGTCATGTGAAATTACTGTAAAACCTTGAAAAATAATTTCAAAAGAGTGAGTATAAATTCATGACACATTTTATATGTGGAACTGGTTTTTATTCTATTTGAAAAAATTATTTCATGAGTATTAAAATATTTGTTTTGACTCAGATTTACCAATTTGTTTGAGGATCACAGTCATTACAATTTTATATCTCCTTAATTTTCCTCTCTGTTTATATTAAAGTCCTATCTTGTTTTCCTGTGAGAATTTTAAACACAGCTTTCCACTCCTTAGCAAATTTCAAGGACTGAACAGCTTAAGTGTTATTTATCTTTCTTAATACACTTAATTCCACTTGGTAGTGTAGAAATCCCTCTTATTTCTGAGTACTAAACTTCTGGTCAGACTAGAGAACCAAAGTGGGCTTAGACAGTTTTGATAACCACCCTCAGTTAATTATCTTATGTGAGCATTTCAATAATTTTATTCAAAACATCTGAATTAATCCAATTTTAAAAAAATTTTTACCACAATCATTCATGTAACTTTTATTTACTCTCTGCAGACAAAAGAAGGCAGAGAGTGAAAGTCAGAGGTGAGTTAGACTGAGATAATGACTGTAGTGTTGCAGGGTTTTACCACCATACTGCAGGGAAGGGAGCAGCCTTTAGGAGCTCTTACCAAGCCACTGCAGTGAGTCTTTACTTGGGATTCAGCTTTAAACCAGAGCTTTTTCCATTCTGACCAGAAAACCCTCAGCTGCAGGAAACTCAACCAACCTCAGTCCACCATATCCTCCCTTCACACAGAAACCCCAGCAACCTCAGGGCTACATGTCCTGTGACAAATGTGTTAACCAGACTTCCATTTAATTGTGTAGCTGTTTCACTGAGGATATTAACAGAAAGAAAAATACATAAATATTTGCCTAATGGAGAGAGAAATGACAGAATACAAAGCACAAATAAGTACAACTCCCAAAAATATTCATCCCTCTAAAATGTTACTGTGCACATACCATGTTATACAAGTAAAATTTTGTAAATATTGCTAAATTTTAACATCAACATTCTCAAAATTTATCTCAGTTATATTATCAGAAAACAAATTTACTACAATTAGGGAAAAGTAATTCATCGTTTAATTTACCTAAAAGCTGTCTTACAGAACTGAATATTAGAATTTTACAGAAGATAAATAAACAGTGGATTAAGAGGAAAAAGGGATATATTCTATTAAGACATTAAATTATTTCTGGACAATTATTAATAACTATTTTAGAAGCACTTGTTTGGTTTTTTTGTTTGTTTGGGGTTTTTTTTGGGGGGTGGGGGGTGTTTTTGGGGTTTTTTTAAAGGGCATTTCT
>VYZQ01021536.1:72456-93027 GCA_013400655.1 Mystacornis crossleyi
ACTGGGATCTGATTCCTATTACTTGTTACTGCCTTAGTTATTGTTGTTTTTTTTGCTTTGCCTTGTTGTACATATATATATATATATATAAGTAAAGACCTGTTATTCCTATTTCTGATATATTTGCCTGAAAGCCCCTCATTTCCAAAATTATAATAGTTCGGGAGGAAGGGAGTTACATTTTCCATTCCGGGGTGGAAGGGGGACTCCTGCCTTCCTTAGCAGACACCTGTCCAAACCAGGACACACTTACACTTGTTATATTTGCTCTAGGCAAATATATTGACCAGCATATGGCTCCCAGGTATCATCGATTAAAAAGCACATTCACACATTTGTGCTAAGAAACACTACCTGAGAAGGAGAGTAAGTGAAACAAAAATAATTTTTAAAACCCCCATACCCTAGGAGTGTCTCCAAAACCAGTATCTGTCAATACATAATAAAGCAAACTCATCAGATTTACCACTGACAAACTAAAACAATGTATTTAAACTCAAGTTTAGAAGAGCTGCATTTTTAGCCTGTCATATTGAAAGCATCTGATTTTATACTTTAAATTGAAAATATTTGTGTATCTGTTAACTTTGGACAAGACAAAGGCAACTTGGATGAAATCAACTTAGTCATATAACACACTGTTTCAAATGGATGTTGAGGCATTGATGACTTTTATTATCAGTCTTCATTTAAAAGCAAAATACTAAAGCATTTACCAATTAAACCAAACCCTGATTTTTATTAGCAGTGAAGGTAAGTATTAACCAGTACTTCAGCATTGATTTAGGACATGAATGAACTTAAAATTTAGAGATATTTCCTCAGCTAAGCAAAATCATCATAGCAGCAAAATGGAAATATCTGAAAGAACACTACTGTCTTAAGTATTTTAAAAATGGACAGGTTCTCAAATGTCCAACCGCTGCTGGAAAGGTAGATGCTTTTAAAAGGTCCAGTGAAAACTACTTAAAGCTAAACCTCTTCCTCTATAAGTGATTGTAAAGTGTGTGGTAATATAATCTTCATTACTTTAATCTGACAAATTAAAAGGAAGCAGTGGCAGAAATAATGCAAGCTACTTTAATATTATGGATTTCTCATTCTCATAACTTTCTGATATTGGAGACATAAACAGTCTGAAAAAGATGCTTATATGAAATACAGTGCACTCATTCATCTGTAGGGCTAGTTATGAAATGCTGATTGGCAACAAGAAGTGACAAAATGGAAAAATATCAATTCCTTCAGCTATATGATATATACTGAATCTGGAAAAAAGGTGCAAACTAGTTAATCTCATTTTCCTTTAAAAAAAAGAAGAAGAAGGGAGAATTTTAGTAGACAAACACTAGATTTACAGCTCTATTAGATTTAATAGGTTAAATCCATAGTTTAATTTAGAGAACTGCCATCATATGTTTAGCACTTTCCTGATGTGTTCGTAAGGTAGGAATCGGCATAACCAGATGAGTTTACCATTGCTAAATCTGAAAGAACAAAATAAGAAAAATTTTTCTAACCATTGCAGATTAATTACTACCCAGCAGAAATAACCTATACCTTGAACACCAAACTGCTATGTTTCTCAATACAGAACAAAAGATCTGCAAATGCCAGCAAGACTACATTGCTTATGTCTACTTTATTCTTATTCTTTTTTTATTCAAGGTCATCCCAGCAGGAAATGAAAAACAGCCATCAGCATAGTAAAAACATTCAAACAGAGCAGAGCATGAAAATTGCACAAAAGAGGTTATATAATCAAGTCAGTGGAGTAACTGGATTATGTCAATGGCACTTTAATGCTGCTTTAACTACTGCCCTGTAAAAAAATGTGTCACTTTGTTGAACAAACAAAGACACAGCCACCACTTAAAAAAATAAAACCAAACCCTACTTGCAGCTATAGCACTACTTACAGTAATCCTCTCTGTTAGCAGTTTGCTAGAATACCAGAGGAACCAAGATTTTTTTTTTAGCCTCCTTTTCAGATGTAGCCCTAGACCTTCTTTTACAAACAAAATTATATCACTCTCCTTTTTCTTGGCAATTCATTTTCTGGATTAATTCTTCCCCAGTCTAATTACTACGTACAATATGTAATTTTCTCTAATTTATATTGTGATGTTTCATTATGTGTACATTAGCACACAGCACATACAAAAAGCCACTGCATTTGGAGATGGGAAATTAAAACATTATTCTTACATGGTGAGGGGGTATCATAGTCAATAGTACTTGGTATATTGTAATTTCAGTAACAAAAGCAAATGGTAGGACCACAAAAATATTGAAATCTGTAGAACAGGATGCAGAACATTTGGCAGTACTCGCCTTGATCATAAAACCGTGCTTCAGAAAATACAAATGAAGTGTAGATGATCTATCAATTATCTAATAAAATAATATCTGATTTGCACAAATATGTAAGATTTGTTGACAGGAATTTTGAGTTCACATGTCTTGAAAACTCTATTTTATCAGCTACAGCTTTGGTGAATGGAGAGCTTATGATATATCCTTCTCCAAGAGCTAAGGATTTGTTTTAACCAACAATTATTTTGCCATTACAATTTAGGGGAAAACATTTAAATGTTAACTCAATGAAATGCAATACAGTATTGTCTTACTAAGTCCTTAGATCCCTTAGCTGCCCTTGTTGCCAGTTTTTCCAACCAGCCATTAAAAGTGCCATTAAAAGGACTCAAGTGGGATTTGCTGGTCCAAAGTTTTAAGTCTGCAGGCTTAATTGTCAAAAATTACACGTGGAAATTTTTCCTGGCATGATTGTGGCTCTTTATGTCATCCACTTTCAGAGTCTTCCAAAAATCCATCCACTACAGAAATTACTTTGCAATTAGAAATTTTATTTTATAATGGTTTCTAATTCTCATGCTATCTTAAAAAAAAACAAACAAACAAAAAAAAAACACCAATGAAAACCAAACCCACACAACCAAACCCCCCTCCTTTTAACAGCATGAGTAGAATTCAAAGAGATGAAATTGCTGTTTCTGCAGTCTAAGAAATACCAAGAAAAGGCAAAACCTGTCTTTATTCCTCTCAGGAGGATCTACTGCTAAAATCAAACAATGAAAAGGCTGTTGACAGCACAGCCACATGATTATTTTTCACAGAAATAACCTTGGGAAAGGGCTGATGTTTTGTCCTGTGTTTGTGCTATGCCCAGTAAAATAGAGCACAACAGTTGTGTCCGAGTGGTGTCCTAACACAAATCCAATACAAAATCCTAACACAAATCGCAATAGTAAAGGTCTTGGATCAAGCTAGTGGTTGGCATAGTCTGTGTATAGAGCTATGATACATTGAAATATTTTAGAGGATTAGTGACAGTTGAAGATGCAACCTTTTCTTGGTTTCCTTTTTAATATTTAAGAATATCCAGTTTCAACTGCACTTTTGAACACAAACATTAAGTTTGTGAAGCTGACTAGTATTTGGCTTATCATGAACCACTGAAACAAATGCACTAGTTTTGTTTGCTTTTAAAGTTAGCAGTCCCGTGAATTACTACTGTGAAAAGCCCACAGAAATTCTGCTTTTATGCTACAGTCATAAATTAGTCTTTTTTCCCTCCCACGTACCATTCTGTAAAATAAATACTGTTTCTGCATTTCTCTGTCTCACAGGGATGCTTAATTCTAAACTCTATATCCATGAAATACTGATATTCTCAGAGGAAAGAACTGAAAGCCAGAAAGAAACATTATCATCCCTGACCTCTCACACAAGACAAGTCACACAGTAATAGAGAAATTCCTGTCTTAAGGCAATTATTGCTGTCAGAGCTGAGCCATGCCTTTGAGAAATATATAAAATTGTGATTCAAGACCAAGAAAAACCTAATGACTTGCCTAGTCATTCTAGTAGTTAACTATATTCACTGTGAAAAAGGGGATAGTCTCATTCTGATTCCAATTTTCAGCTTGAGCATGTTTGTTTTCAGTTTCTGCTCAGCAGAAACAAACAGCTTTAAGTGAGGAATAGCACTGACCATTTTTCTTTAAAAAGTCCAAACACTGAAGTTCATGCATAATGTTCTTTCTGGAGCAGTTCTTAAAATATATTTTAAAAAATAAGTCAATCATAAAACTTCAAATAGGGGTGAGTAGGAAAAAATACTTACAACTCTGTTATTAGTCTGATTTTTTTCTACAGCAGATTAGTTGTTTCTCTCTTTATTGTCAGGAAAATGAATGCAAATAGTGTGCATATTCATAATTGAAAACCAACACAAAATAATCACCTGTGTTTTACTGGAGTGCCTTAAGACTCCTTCTAACTCTGACACATCAGCACCTCTCCCACAGGAACACCCAGCTGGGTACCCCTTATGCTGGATGAGGATCAGTGAGGGGGGGAGTTCAGCTCTCAGCAACCAAGACCCTAGAGCTGAAAACAGGGGTGAGAGTGAGGGCTGTGAATGAAGGAAAAAACTGAACAGCTAAACTAATAAGGCAGTTTAAAAGCATGGTTTCCCCATCACTGCAGTTTTAGGGACTTCTTTCCTCGGGACAGGCAGCCTCATTGATGCACTGCATGCGAGCTTGTATTATATTTATTATGCCAATAAATAACATCCAGCATCCAAAATGCCAGTGACCTTACTAAAGAATGCCCATTTTGTCTCCTTAATTCAAAAATAAGTTCTGCAATACAGGATCAACATGAAGCCAAAGGATGTGGAAAATTGAAGGAATTACTGCATCTGAAAATAACATCTAAATTTGACTCAAAAGCCTTTATTCATTGTAAATCTATGCGTCTCTCTTCCCCCTACACGAGGGAGATTTTGTTGGAATGTATTTCCAACTGTTTTGTACTTCCCACTTGTTTCCAGTACAGTGATAGGTATATTAGATTCCAACAGACTTAGAACTGTTGTTAGAATTTATATGGATAGTTGTTCTTGTAGAATGCTGAGGACATTTTACTATTAAAATGGAAACGTTACTGGCTTGCACAAAGAGTAACAACAAAAATTCAGGTTCTCTATCACTTGGCTGCAGACTGGATTCCTGGTTTCAGACAAAGCAACAGCTCTTCCTTCCACCCAGGTCACCTCAATGAAAACGCTACAGCTCTTGGAATGGAATTTTCTGCTTCCTGAGGTAAAGGACAGGCTGCAAGAGCAGATAAGTTAGTTACTTTCTGACTCAGCCTCCAGCTGCTCCTGCTCCTGGCAAAGCAAAAGCAGAGGAACAGGGCTCTTAGGACTCCTCTGATATTTATCTCCCTATTCCTCAGGAGTGCAGACAGCCTCAAGGAACGATCAAGAGCGTTCTTGTCTCTTGAGAGAAGTTGTTTGCTCCCTGTGAAGAGTAATGCAAGTGGCTACTAGAAGACATTCAACCCTGAAGTACCCAACCGAATGACATTCAGGGAAGGGAATGTCTGGGAACAGATTATTGCTTCCCTTTTCTTCTTGTCATGTCCATCCTCACACAAATATCAAAATTTTAAACATAAAGAAAATTTGGAGCTACTACTCATTAGGGAACAAGTTACCTTACAGAATGCATCAAGGGAATAATAAAAGAATAATAAACATTATGCTTTATACATTTTTATTACATTCCATAGCTTGACTCAGTCAATACCCATCATCTCTTACCTCACACTGCAAAGGTAGAACTGAACTAATACTAGCCTACAACTTCTTCCCCTGCACATTTTTTTTCTACTTTCTCTACCTAAATTAAATTGATTGGCCATCTTAAAAAACAATTTGGAAAACTGGATTGCTGAAAATTATGGGTGTATCTGAAATTTCCAAGTAATTCTTACTAGTCTTGTGTGTTTGTCAGTATTCTTAAGTTCCAGTGGCCTCAGGAGATTACATCTATTTTGCATCATCATGCACCCTCTTCCTAGCAGTTCTAATATTGGCAGCATTAAACCAACAATCAGTTAGAAAACACTCTTTCAAATCTCTCTGTAATTATTCCATCCTATTGACACAATACTGAAGATACCAGAAAAAAGTATGAAACATCTGTAGACAGAAAAATATTTTTACACACTTCCATGTTGTTAATAATGCAAAAAAGGTAATTTCTGAATAAAATCAAAGACACTATCTTTCTATCTTTCTTCAGTCTTCACAGTGCAATGCCATTTCAAAAGTTACAATTCAGTCTGATTTTTCTATTTTGAACACATTTCAACTAACATTCTTGCTTTTATTACAAACTAGCTATACCCAGACCATATAAATACCATTTGGACCACATGGAGAGCAGCGGTGCAGCCCAGTAACACATTAATAGCAAGCATGGATTCTCAAGGGGTGTTTCCTCAGTTCAAACATAGAGAACAACACTTTCAAACTTGTGTGTAAGTACAAAAAGTTCAAACATTTGATTACTCTTGCCAAAGTAGAATGAAAATACCAGAATTATCTCTAAAATATTAAATTAAGTACAAACCTGCCTTTAAGGATCATCAGATGGTTTAAGTATCCACATACTAAGTACCTAGCAAAACAACTCAATAGGGGGGCATTAATTAAAAATTAATTTGTGTAAGTTAAAATTGCAGACATTTCTGAGGACATTTGCTCTGGCAGGTGAGTGGAGTAGCCCAGGGAAGCACAGAGCAGGGGCTGGTGGCACTTGCATCCCTGGCAAGGAAGGAAAGTGGAATGGGACTCTTTCTCAAGAAAGGGCACTTACAGTTCTCTGTGTGCCCAAACCTGCCCCTTCAAGCTGTATCATATGTGCAGCTTATTTTTATGGTTTTCTCTGAGGGCAGGTCCTGTTTGGTGAGGTCCCAGGGGCAGGATAGCAGGTTTCCTCAGGAGGCAGCTCCTCCTCCCTGCCACCTGCCACGCCACCCTGTCTCAGATACCACACCCACCAAACCAGGGAAATGATTCCAAGTGAAACCAAATGTTCTTCCCTTGCTTATTTTTCAGCTAACTCTGAGAACTGATGAACACCATGGGCAGGAATGAGCAACTAATGCTGGCACCCAGCAGCCAAAAGAAAGCCAAGTACCACTCACAGGGTGTTTCTGAGTTGTTTTTTTCAGCTGCAAAGGGGTACAATCTCTGCTTTGTAAACTAAAAAAGAAAATTGGAACAAAACAACTAGGTATATACTAGCATTAATATACTAAATAGATCAGCTATTAATATTAATATTTTCATTTAATATGCAATCTAAATAGTTAGATTTTTTAAAATTGACTACTATTTGCAGCCAAATTTTTTTAAAAAAAATCTTAAGTTTCAATAAGCAGATATACCTACCAATTACTTTTCAGCTTTGAATAAAAGATTCTTAGACTGTTTCTACTCCTCAAAACCACATATCTACATGCCTTGAAAATGTATAAATTAGTAGTATTCCACTTGACTAAGACCACTGCCATATATGTCATATATTTGGCTTAAAAGCCAGTGAAAAAAAATCTGTCCCAGAAATGTTAATCACCAAATTTTAAGTTCAACTGAAGAAGAATCCTCTGGACCTACAGCTAAACTTTCATTGCTGTAAGAGTGGTCAGAAGTACAAATTATCTTCTGTTCCAAAGGCATACAAATGCCAGCTTATGGCTAGGATTTCCACAAATACTTAAGACACTTCAAGAACTGAAGAGGCTGAAGACTGCAAGCAACAAACACAGCACTTAGCACTTAAGTGCAAAACTTTCTACTGGTANTGGGTGTCACCCTGTCATTCCTCAACGAATCCACCCCTTTGCTCCTTGCCCATTGGTTCCTGAGCTAGCTCTCCCCCAGTATAAAATTCTGTGTAAGCCTGAAATCCCGGTCACTCCTCTGTGGACCTTTTAGAGGGAATAAACTTCTGAAACCCTACACGAAGGATCCCTCCTGCGTCTTTGCTCCTGTGGACGCGCGCTGCCATCGGGTGACAGCTTGGCACCCTGAAGGGACACTGTGCTGTCCACTGAGCTGCGACAGGGCACCAGGGCGCCTGCAGTGGGACGCAGTGGGCTTTGGGCAAAGCTCCCACCCAGCGTCAAAGATTTACAAATCCTGATGCTACCAGAAATTTCTTACATGTGGGTCCAGATGTTAAAATCAATTTATTATATGGGTTTACCACCATGTCCAACTATCTCCAAATTTCAAAGTTAAAAAAACAAATTAAATCCACTCTAATCATAAGCTTCTTTTAAAAGCTTTTTAGCTTCTTTTAAAACTTTTTGTTTACACTCTCCAGAAGATTGAAAAATGAAATACCCTTTCAGAGAAATAAAGGTATTTTTAAAGTGAAGTCAGCCTGCAAAAGCCAGTAAGTATATAAAAGTTATTTAAAGAACCAACCAACCAAACAAGATACAAATTCCGTCACAGACGATGTCTGACATGTGAGACAGGTACTTGCTCTATTCTAGCACTATTACAAAACAATCCTGTGGGTATTGAGGGGTAAAAAAAGTAAATGGAAGATAATGAAAAACTCCCATCTAAGGAATCTGTGTTCTATGTACAGTGGGAATTCAAAATTTTACCAATATTGAAAAGACAAAACTAGTTTGAATTCAACTTGATATTGTTAAATGGTGAGTGCTAAACCCCACAGCTAGTTCTTATTTCTTTCTCTGATGTAAAAGGGATTTTAAATACATGCCATGGAGTTATAACACTGGCTGACATAATAGACCTGAGGGTGGGGCCTGTACACAAGTTACTTGCCTACCTCTCATGTCTGTTTTAAGTGTTGTTCAAATTGCAACTTCATCAGAACCAGAAAATTTCCCCTGTACTATCTGAGGTGTTTGGCAATCCCAGAAATTTCTTCAAAACACAATTCTATTTTACACCTATTGATGGATATATATCTTTTATACAGATATGACCAGTATAAAGATTGACATTGAATGCTGGTTTGTTTTGTTATTTTTTTTAATAAACTTTGCTTTCAGCCAATTAATTACTGTTCAGTTGGAAATCTCTAATGAATACTGGATCCCAGACTCTTTTTACATATTTCTTCTCTTTTCAAATCTTATATTCAATTATTCCCATGCAAGATGTATCCAAACTGTTGAAGTAAAATAGAGGATATCAGAAAGAAAACATCTACTCCAGAAAGTACACAAAGTTGACATTGTGTAAAACATCTAAGAAAATACTCATATCACAATGGAGGACTTGAGGATTTTCTGGCTAAGTTTTCAAAACTTTGTTTACTGACTCAATAAAAATGTTTCAACATGTATCAACATTTTAGAAATTTCAAGTGATTTAGATTATTGATAGAAAAGTCAGAAAAAAATAATATCTTAAGTTTTAAAAATTGGTTTAAATAAAGTATAGATGTTACCATACTAAGAAAGGTATTTACAGACCTTTAATAATTATCTGGTAGCCATTATTTACACACCTGACAATTCAGTCTTCAATCTAAAAATTAACATGCTTTAGCTATACATAAGAGTCTAACTAGCTAATATTTTAATTGATTTCACCTCCTACATAGGTGCTATTGCATTTACTTAAGCTTTTCCCAGGGCAATAAAATTAAATCAGGAAGTTAATGCCTTGAATCTGGCCTGAGCAAGCCACCAACTCACAAAATCAAATTGCTCTCACTGCTCTTACAGCCCCATCACTGCTCTGCAACTCTCCTTGCCTGATATAAGTCTCTCCTTTTAATGGCACTTTAAATCAAATGCCTAGGCCCTTTTAATTGGAGACTGAGAACCCTACCAAAGTCAAAGATATGAATTTTCTCATTCAGTTTATGTCTGTAAAAAATAAATACTCCCACCTCTCAAATTTCTTGGAGAGTTTATCAAAATGCCATCAAAGTAAAACTTTTTTCTTGAACCCAAATTAGCTATTATCCCAAAGAGTGACAAAATATCCCTTAAAAGGCATCCTGCTTTGATAGGCCATGTACTTCTTTATATACATATGTCACACCATCATACTGCCACTCTAGCTTTTTACTTTATCTTAGCAGACAAAGTAATATGGCATTTATTTGCATTTGAGTTTTGAATGGCCCACTAGAGTTATCTGTGCACCAGAACACACATTGTTCCACATATTTTTCAAAATATTTTGGAAAATTTGGGGAAAAAAGCTCTCGCTTCTCATCCTTAAAACATTACAAGACATTAATTTAGACACACTTTAGAGATTTGAGTATTGATGACTGATTTAATCTGATTATCATGATAACCTATCATTAAATAGAAGCCACCACAAGACTCTAAATAGTGAAATTTTGTATCAAAGTGGACAATCAAAATCTTGTAAAAGTGAAATATTTGCTTCTGCAGAGCATGGTAGACCTTGGACAGAGGGTATAAGCCTCTGCATTAAATGTTTTGAGAAGTCTGCACTGAATTTCATGCTGCCCCAGTCATGATGCTCACACTGCCTTGAGATAAGTCAAGCACACAAGGACTTATTTATTCTATATTTTTTTCTCCAACAAAGGAAACCAGCAGCAATATGGCTAATAAAATGCTTTTAAATATAGTCTGGCTAACACAACACAAAGAACTTGACACTTAGCAGTCATCATCTCGCTTACCAAAACCAGTCATTAGTGAGGGTAATGCTGTGTACCAAGTAATATTTTTCCTTTTTTAGACCAGCCAGGCAATAAGCAGTCTGTTGTAATAAGTGATTTAAGGGGAAAGAATGTTGAAAGAAAATGTTTCCGAAAGATACAGGGAGTGGCAACTGGAAAGAGAATAAAAAATCTGAAAGTTAGAATAACAGATCACAACAAAAAAGGGAGAAATGTCACAGTAAAACTAATTTGAAGTTAAAAACATTTGCTCATTGTTTTGCTTAGTAAAACTTAAAAAACAACTGAGAAGAAAAACTAAGAGAGAACACACATTGCATGAACCTTCACACTTTCCATTCTACAAACTTTCACGTGGTTTCAAGAAACCCTGCCAGGCATTGCACAAACTCTTTAATCTCCTAATCTTTACTTATCTTTGTAAATACAGATTAAAGAAAAAGACATGAAGCTGAGAGACTATGTTAATTTCTCCTTCATGTGTCTCTATCAAAATTTTGAGACTCTTTGTTATTTGTAATAAACATTCAATTTTCTGTATAAAAGAATCACTTGACTCTCATTAGCAGCAGTGCTAATGCCATACCAAAAAGAAATCAAATTTGGCAGCCTGATAAGCAAAGGAAGGAAAAGGAAATATTTGAGTCATTCCGTTCCAGCTCACTCAGTTCTCGTTGCACCATCTCTATGGATTGTCTTGAAACCCTGCCCACATTTGCAATAAGAAAGCCTTTAAAGTTATTTTTGGTTTGGTTTGGGGTTTTTTATCAAATCCAAATGGAACAAATGATAAAGACAATTTGGCTCAGTTGTTTCCCTTTTACTATATATATACACACATGGAGTACGTACAGCATGTGTATGTATATATACACACACACACACATACAAGTATCTAAAATACTAACTTCTTTTCATACATAAACTTCACCAGAAAGACAAGCAACTATAAATGTTTAGACTGCGTGATACAGATTTTAAATGTCACCTTTATAAATGGATCTTTTTTGTAAATGAAGTCTTAACCCATAAGGATGTAAACATTTTGGGTTGCTGGAAAGAGACTCAGCAAATGTCCATGTCCAGGAAAAATCAGAAGCCTGGGGATTACTCGTGTATACAAAGCTATGCGTAAGTTCTGCAAGATAAGATCTAGAGCGCACAAAATATTTGATCACAAAATACTGTAAACAAACTACAGTAAGTTTTGAAAGTCTAAGAAATTTGAGTCCAGAAAG
This sequence comes from Mystacornis crossleyi, assembly GCA_013400655.1. NCBI lineage: Eukaryota > Metazoa > Chordata > Aves > Passeriformes > Timaliidae > Mystacornis > Mystacornis crossleyi. The sequence goes on from VYZQ01021536.1 coordinate 84,233, forward strand.
AAATAACTGAAAAAATACCATATTAAAACATGAATCAAGATGGATGAAAATTTAGGGGTTTTTTCAGTTGTTCAAAATAGAATTGGAGTCTCAAAACATTAATCCAGCATTTTCATTTTACCCATTACACACAGTAAAATATTCTTGTAAAGGCCATTTCATAATTAAAAAAAAATAAAATAATATGCAATTTCAAACATAATGCACTATTTCTCATCTTCTTTTGTTATTTCCTGAATAGCTGTCTGCTATTTTTTCATGTAATAATAGCAATATCAATTTTTTTTTATTATGTTGGTTTCTTTCCACAGTCTTCGTCTATCTTCATGCCAAGCTCTGTTCTTTACTGGCTCTATTTCCTAGTTTTCTTCTCTGCTAGACTTTCAACCTTTTAATTTAAATTTAGCTTACTTGCAAGGCAATCCACAAGCACAAGCGACAAGCCTGACATTTATTTAACACCTGAAGCTAGCTGATGACATCCCCATATCACCTCCTAATGAGCACTGACCTCACCTGGGAGAGAAGTAGGGGCTGCTTGGAAAACAGAGGAGATTAGAATATTTATTAATCATATTTTTCTCTCAGACATCTGTTTACCACAGTTTTAGGTGAGACACTCCTCTCCCTGTGTTTCAGACCCAGACCCTCCTGATGATGTAAGGATAAGCTTCTCCCTGTTATTTTTCCACCAGCTACCTTTGGGAATTAGGAGAGAAAGAATATATTTACTCATGTCCAAGCATCCATTTCCTAGTCTTTCCAATGAGTAATCCCATGTTTGTCTCTGCTACACAAAAATTTCTTAGTCAGTGTCCCTCATGCCCCTAAATTCCCCTAAGTAATGCTGAAAATTCATTTAACTCATCATTTTTAAATTATGTTGTTGTTTGGGAAAACTGAGTAACAGCAGAGGCACAGAAGCTCTTTGTTAAAGAGAATCAGAAAGACAAAAATGTTTAAAACTGAGATTTTGAACTGGGGAATGTAGACAACACCACCAAGCAATCCACTGATCTGTATAATCCTTATAGCTTTCTAAAACATTTCAGGAGAACCAACAAAAAATCTTGTGCTGACAACAGTCCAAACTCCCAAAGCTTTGGGAATTAGAAGACAATCTTTTGAAACAGCTATAAAGCAAATATTCCACACAGTCCAGATGAGCATATGAAGAGATGTTTGTAGTAAATGAGAATTTTCATAGTTGGGAAAGGTCACCAGTAGAGTTTCACAGAGAGCTGTGCTGAGTTCTGCATTGTTCAGTTTAGTCCTAAATGGAAGAGTGATGAACCACAGAAATAACAAAGTTTTGCTTATGATATTCATCTATTTTAACAAAGTCTGACTAGGAAGAACAGCAAAGAGACCTGTCAGTAGTCCAAGAATGGCTATTAAAATGGAGACCTAATGCACGTATTAATACAAAATAATGTATATGGAGAAAACCAAACTTTACAAATAAAATGGCAGGCCTAGAAGTGATCATTACTACTTGCAGACAGGATCTTAAGCTACACTTGATTAGTCCATGGAAAAAAAAAAACAAAAAAACAAAGAACAAACGACGCTCCAAGAAGAAGGAAATATCATGTTAGGAATTATTAGGAAAGTAAGAGAAAATAAAAACAGACACCATCCTAATGCTGCCCTATAAATGCCCAGTTAGCCCTCAGACCAGATTTGTCCATACAAATTGTGGGAAATCACTTAACAATCTCAGTCTTTTTAGAATTTATTTAAAACACTCAACCCATTAACAGATAGTTTAAAGATTGGAAACCACTGCGGCAGCCTGCCTAACACGAAACAAAGCACAGCGCTGGGTGCTTAGCTGTGAACAGCAACAGCCAGAGGCACACTCGGAGCCTGTGGGCGACCCCTTTTAACCCCTTAAGCCCCGACCTGGACCACCCATTTTCCACCCACTAAAGTCCTGGTGATTGGCTCGTTGTTGTTTGGGGTTTCTTGATTGTTCTGCTCTGCTGGTTCGATGTCTTGGGTTTTCTGATTGGTCTTCGGTCCTTTAATGGATATAATGCTTATAATAATAATCTAGTATTTGGAACTTAAGAGTGGATTAAACTGATGAATTAGGAAAACCAAAACAGTTTCAGCATTACTGCTTAATTAATATTTTTTACAACTTTATAACTTTTAACCAATAATATAATCCTTATTCGAGTGCAAAAGCCATCAAATCTGAGTTCATCTATCACACAAATACTGCGCAAAGTTACAATTCCTCACCTAAAAACAAAGCAGAGTGGGGAAGCAACAGTCCAGATGATGAGAGATTAAGAATACCAACCTTTCACTGAGAAGACTCCAGCTTTAAAAAGACAGGAATGGAGAAGCTTAGAATCAAAGATCATAAAGTCATGGCTGGCATTTGACTGGTAGAGAACGATCAGGTACTCACTGTCTCTTCCAGTAGAAGAAATGGGGACACTAAGTTAAGCTAACGGCTTTCAGGCTTCAAAGAGAAAAGAGCAATTTCCACCATGTAGTTTGTGTAGTACTCCTTGTCACTGAAAGTTATGAATGTAATTTAACAGTTAAATTAGTTGAAAAAAGAAGTTAAACAATTTGTGGAGGAGTGATCCATCAAGATCTACATAAAATATGGAAATATCTTTAGCCCCAAAAATCCATATCTGCAAATTATTATAGGTATAAACTACTATATGCTGCTCTATACTGTCTACTTGTTCATAAACTGCTGTTTCAGTCACCCTTGAAGAACAGATATCAGGTCAAACAGATATCTGGGTTTACTTTTTAATGGTATCTTTCTGTAAATAAACACATATTTAGCACTTTAACACTCAAAGGTTAAGAATTTACTGCTCAAAAATACATCTTAGTAACACAAGATGGAAACCAGAAATGGTATTTATTCACTGTAATATATGACACTGTATTCCTCCGATGACAGTGTGTTAAGTGTACAGTAAGCTCCTTGCAGGAAACGATGGGTATGATTTTGTTCCATAGGGTTTCCCATTCTTCAGCAAAGAATTTGATGAGGGCTAACACACTGCCCAGATGACAAAAATATCTTCACACCAGTGACTCTTGTGACTCAAAGCGAAGACTCGTTTGGGCCTTCTGTTGCAGCCCTCAGCAGCTTTGTCTCCCGTCTCCCAGTAAATGTCAAACACTATCAATGCTGTGCCCTTCTGCCCCCTGCTAACGACCAAACACATTCTGCAAGCTCTGCAAATGTCTCCTTAACACACTCATGCCTTGGTCCTGGCTCATTCCATCAGCAGTACAACCAGACTGCCTGGGAATGGCTTTAGCAGGCTTTACATCCTACACACCCTCCACAGCTGCTTTGCTGGGGAGAACTGGTATCTTCTGCAGTAGCCATTCCATTTGTTGGGACTTGGGATAGGGCTTAATAGAGAGAAAATACTCTCTTGTTTAGCGACAATTTATGTACTTTGAAAGGCAATTTAAAAAAAAAAAATTAAAACTTTGCCTACTTTTTGTAAGTAGTTTCTTTCTGTTGAAAATTCTATGAAAGCATTGTTGTCTGAAAAATACTTTAAACTTCGGTTTAGACAAATAAATATCTACATACAGACATTTAATCTCCTTTTATTGTCAACAGAAGACTAGTCAACACACTTATGCTGGAGAAGGTACAAATAAATTAATAAACTGCCCAAATAGTAGCTACTTAATTCAGCTTAATATACCCTGACCAGAGGGTGCCTGTTGTTGGTCAAATGTCCTAGACTATCTGAAACATCTTTTGAGGGCAAGCAGCTATGGCTCAGGCTCAAAGGACCTGGGTCCTTTTGGGGAAGGTAGTCTGAGGCTAGAAATTATTATTTCAAATAAAGGCGTCCCCTTTTGAGTGAGCTGAGTTCTGCTCCAGGCACTATGAACTGTACTGGCTGAGTTGCTACTCAGTAGAAGGGAAGTTCACAAACCAAATGCAGCTGTAAACTCCTGTGTACAGAAACCTAAATGCAGGCGTTTTAATCTCAAATTGAATTCTTCACTTTTTCATAAAATTTCTATGAAGGAAGACATAAGATAATTTTTATTGAAATACTCTTGTGCTTTACCCCCTGTTCTGCGTCATTCAAGCAAGTCACCACTGGCACCTATGGCAGTTTGTTGCCCAGCCAGGAGTCTGTCAATATCTGTGTCAGTATTAAGTTATTTTCAAATCCTTCAAATAAATCTTCAGTATTTGTACTTCTTTTTTTTTTTTTAACATTAAGTATGTACAAATCTTTAATAAAATCTTCTGGTGTAATACCTCTTGACTAACTCCTATCAGCAAATTGATGTTCACTTATGAAGTGATCAAGTTTACTCAACAGTCCACATTTGAGACTGCAATCCTTTACCCTTCACAGTGATGAAGTGTGTTTATCTTATTGTGTTTTAATTTTAATCTACTGGAATTTTTCTTAAAGGGTTTCAAAGATCCAATCAGATGCAAGGACCCTGTATTTTTCAGATGAAAATGGGATGCCTGTTTGCTGGCTGAAAATGCGTCATTTCAAATAGCAGATCTGCAAACAATATGCAGTAAGATTTCTGCTACAATAGCCCAGAGACTCCTGCACTGACAGTCTCCATACATACCACCCATTTCATTTTCCTAAATGCCTCTGCTAAGAGGTATGTTAGCACAAATCAACAATGAAATGTGAAATGTCATTACATTTCTATTACCCCTACCTCTTTAGTGATTCACATATTCTCCAAATAGATGTGTGATTTGTGTAATTTAGTGTTGAGGGTTTTTTAATTGTATTAAGACAGATGCTCTTGGGAAGCATCAAAAATGGTTTTCACTGGCGTTATGAATGCACATTAGATCCCACCAAAAGTTCTTATGGAGAGATGAAAAAAATGTAAATACTTCTTACTCAGCTGTCTAGGAAGTCGCCATAGAACCAATGACTAACACTTCCCCCTTTTCCTCTGACATATACACTACGAACCAGAAATTAAAATATTGATAAATGAGTAAATAAAAAAGTACACACCCTAAACTATCCAATGCTGAGAATATATTAGAATCGTGTCACAAAAGCAGTAAAAAGCAACACAGACTGTTGCTTCAATTTCATTTCAGAGCCTACTTTCAAAAGCTGTTTAGCTGGAATGGCTGCAACTTGAAAAGTCCTATTAAGGTTTGATCACATAAAATTAAACTTGCATGTTGAAAAGGTGTTTTATTCATAGCAGACATGCAGGCCACCCAAAGTAATAATCACACATAGCAAATACAGAATGACTTATTTAAAAATAAATTCTTCTCCTCAATAATTTGCATGTCATTCTCAGTGCAAATCAAGCCTACTGTCTTTTGTGACAAATATTTTTGTCAATTTTAACCTCTTCTGCTGTTAATAGAACATTAGTTTCTTTTCTTCTTCAGTCTGTTAGACCCAAATGCAGTGAATACAATTTTGTTTGTACAGCTAGCAAGAAATAAGAGAGCAATGAGGTGCTGCCAAGAAAAACTGTGAACAAATTTAAGTATTGGTCTGAGTATGTGTGACTACTCTGGTAGACAGGTTTGGATTTGGATTGTGTTTAGATACAAATAGCAACATATTGTATCAATATTCAAAGGTCTTCTGTCAGAATTGCCTACACCACATACAAGAAATTTCTGTAGAACACAGAAATCCCCTAAAAAATGTAAGAAAGGATACAATTATGGGAAGACGAGACAGAAAGAGGGGGTACCCAGAATTTTACATTCCTCAACTGCTTAAATGGTTTAATATGAATATGTTTCAGCAATTTCTGTGAATACAAGCACTCTATAGTCAGAGATGAACTGAAATTTCCATGATTGTACTTATGGCATGAAGTAGTTTTTCAAAGCATTTTGGACATGGGTCTCCATCTTTAAGGGAAGGCAGCACAGGACTAGGATGTTGGCCCTAGTCCAACAAATTGCCCAGGTAAACAATCTCATCTTGGGTAAGACCACATGCTTATGCAAGGCTTCACCAGCTCTTTCAAAGCTGGCAGAATCCACCCTGCAGAAGCCATCTAAACCATGGATCCAGGCCTGCAGCAGGGAAGGGGGAAGTGCCAGAAAGTGGGAGAAGCAAGAGAGAGTGAGAAAATATACACCCAGAAGTACCACTGGAAAAGTCAACAACTAGTAATGTTATAAACAGTTTTCAAAAGAGCCTGAGATTAGGAGTAGACATTTTTGATATGTGGGGGAAAACACTTGGCTGCACCATTGGTCTGGGCCCCATGCTGTTTTAATCCATGCAACAAATTATATGTGATGTAGAGCAAAGTCAACTCAGCTTCCAAAATGGGGCATTTTTCAGAACCAGTACTCAGCAGAATACTTATAAATTAGGAAAAACTTATGGTGATGCTTTCTTACAAAATTACTTTGCACAGTCAATCTATGTTGTAAGTAAGAAATAAAACAGATGAGAATGTGGAATTTATCAGTGCCAGTAAAAATGGACTTAACCCATCAGCAATATACTTTGCAGGATTTCCTAACTTTGTGGTTTAAAGGGGAAGGTGTTCGATTGAAATTATTTTATTATTTTTAATTATCTAACTATCAACACCACTACTAAAGAAAATACATTTAATATACATGCTCCACTTGAAAGACAAACAGTGAGAGTCAAACCAGAGATGAAATAACTGCTTACTTTCATGCTTAAAACAGAAACTGTTCTGGAGTATAGAAAGCCCACCACTCTGTGGGTGATGGGCTACCTCTGTGAAGCATAACACTGCAGTGTAGAACTGCAGTTCAACATCGTAGGTAGGCAAAAAAAATGAGTGATAAACTGTCTGGTAATTCAGTGAGTACCTCAGACATGTAATAGTTATTCTGAAAGTACATCCTATAGCTAAAAGTAGGCAATTCATATAAACCAGGTAAGCTATTTATGTATGATTGGTACCTTCAAACTATTGATTACCAAATAAATTCTTTGTCCCAAAGACTCTTATTGCCCTGTCTTCTGACTGTCTTCTGACCCAGCTCCTTTCCATTCACAGCCATTCAGAACTGTAGTAGAAGGAGTAACCGAGCATTTACAGATGTAATACTACCTATTTATTTATAATAGTTCCCCAGTCAGTTGTCCAGAAAGGATAATACCCATTACTAGATGACAAGTCACCATCATTACAAGATGACCTTTCACCATTAGGTTTTGAAGAATGCTGGTCATCCGCAGGCATATTTTGAAAATGATCATTCTTTGTCAAGCTGAAAACATATTTTTAATTTCTTTTGCATTACTTCTGCAACATGGTATCTTGCATTGTACCAGAATGATAATTCAGATTTGGGATACTAGACAGTTTGATATATTAGTGGAGTTAGACGAGCATAATGCTTGCATTGTTCACACATTCTCCTCTGACTCACTGCAAGATTATAAATACCCACCGTAAGGAGAGCTCCACCCTGGCGAGGTTTAATCTAATACTTTCTGCTGGTGCAGACCCTTCTACCTTTAAGATGAAACCAAGCCATTAAGACTTGACTCCACAAAAAGATTTTTTTTTTTTTTACATTCCAGATGATTCACAAAAACTAGCTTTACATGGTTTCCTGTAATCTCAAGGCAAAAGGTGTTCTGTAAATGTACTTTGTTTCAAATGTAAGAAACATTAACCACCCACTTCCTGTACTGTTCCCTAAAAGGTTTACAAGTACTGCAGGACTAATCCCATTCTGCCAAAAGCCTGCACTTCTTGCCAAAGAGGGACTCAGTTAATGTTAAATGACTGTACTCTTCACATTAAATAATACTTGGAAGCTGAAACAGAGCAAGGCTTTACAGACCCCTTTTGAAAATATCTGACAAAGTCACAAGTTAATTTATGACAGGAGGCCCCGCAGAAAATTCCCAGGGCCAAGCTCTGCTCAGCTTCCACGGCTGCGTGTGTGCAAGGAAAGGGAAGGGCTGGTGCCAAGAGCTTTCTGAGCCCAAGTAACATATAAGCAGGTCAGTGGAACAAATCCGTTCCTCTTAGTAAGCCACGAAACAAAATAGCGTGTGATGTTCATTTGGAACTTTGCCTTTATTGCAGGGGAATATGGCTGGAAAGGTAACTATTTCAGTCAAATCAGTGTGAACTAAATGTCAATCACTGTCAATACTGAACTTTACACCGATGCAATCCCACCCAAAACAGTGACCAGAGGAACGGCCGGGCACTTCAACAGACACATTTGTGCCTGAACTAAGAAAAATGGTTATTAACTAATGTTCACAAGTCTCTGCAGGATTTTGAGCCGGGTTAGTTTTCAGCAAGCCCAGGGTTTGGGTCCCGGTTTGCTCGTACATCCCCAACATGTCTAAGAGCAAAAGTGCCACCTATGTCCCTGTCGATCCCCGTGCCGACTGAATATGCTTTTAAGCAGGATACTAAGGAAGTACCGAAATCCTTCCAGGGACGACTAAGCCGGGACACAACGCCCGCAAGATAACGAGAACATCCACCTCCAAGAGCCGCGCAGAACCGGGGGTACCCTCCCGACCCCGCGTCGCCAGAGCCGGGCAGGAGCGAGCCGGGCACGGCCGGACCGCGGGGCCGAGCGGGCAGCGGGGCCGGGGGCGGCGAGCGCAGCCCCGGAGCAGCGCAGGGACGCCCGGGCCCCTCGGACAGAGCCACCGCCGCGGGTCCGGCCCCCTCCCCCGACCGCAGACAAAGAGCTGAGGCTCTGCCGCCACCCACCCCAGTGCCTCTCACCCCAGGTATCCATCCCCTCCTCCGCCTTCTCCTCTGCCCTCCCTCCCTTCCTCCCTCCC
>VYZQ01021536.1:93202-105702 GCA_013400655.1 Mystacornis crossleyi
CCGTGCTTTGGAAAACCCATCTACATAACCCTTGGACTATCCCCTGTCAGTGCTGCAACTCTGACTGCTGAACCAGGACACTGTTGGATTTGGCTTGAATTCCTTTCTGGTGGCAGTTTTGGGTAGGTGAGTGCACAGGCAAGGAGGTATAAGAGGACCCATCAGAATGGCACTTAGAAGAATAATGGTTGCAGCCACAGCTCACGTGATCTTCACACTTTCTCAAAACAAATCTTGCTTGAGAACAAAATACTAGATTGCCTTTGAGATTTCTAACCTTGCCCTAAATGCTTTGTCATTCTTATGTGATGTCAGTCCTAAGCAGATCCATACCTTTTCTCCAACCCTTTGCTTATCCCAGGTGAGCACTGGCACATCATTTCTATAGTGACAATAACAGTGATCAGAACTAACCTACTATGTCTAACAACAACATATTCTCCTTCAAATGATGAATGTCAGCACCCCCAGTTCCACCTCAGAAATAAGCCATGGCACTTCTGCAGCATTGCCTGAATCTCTTTTTCTTCAAGGAACAATGTAGATGCCATTCTGGCCTAAAACTTAACTACAGTAATTCATGGAACAGATTGCCCAGAGAGGTTGTGGAATCTCCCTCATGGAGATATTCAAGAACGTCTAGATGCAATCCTGTTCCATGTGCTTTAGAATGACCCTGCCTGAGCTGGGAGGTTGGGCCAGATTACTCATTGTGGTCCCTTCCAACCTCACCCATTCTGTGATTCTGTTATTCTGAATCTCACTGCGAAAACTTGGGTTTAGCCCATGAGCCTGGGCATAACTTTTGAACGCTTTTTCTTTTTTAACATTAAGTCAAATCAAGAAAATCAGAACCCAGCAGTGTGTTGTGCTGCTGGAAATCAGTAATGGGCCTAGAATAAAAAGATGCTGATTTATTGTCTTTGACTAAGTTTTTCATGAGTCACTACATCGCCTTCTCTAATGCAATATATGGCTGCTTCTATCTTAAAAAAGTAGTTAGCTAATGGAAGTATAGAAATGGGGTTTGTGTTCTAACAAGTCCTGAATCCTTTAAAAGATCCTTCACCACCGCAGTGGTTAACTGGGAGCCTGTGGGCTCAATCTGTGTCTGGAGATAAGGGAGGCTTACTGACATGCCATCAGGATGATTACTGAGTTTCTAGGGTGGTCAGAGACTCCTAGAAGACTCTTACCAGATAGATACACTTCTAAATTGGGTGCATTTCTAAATACTGTTGCAGGGCTCATCGTAATCTTCTGTTTCAACACACTAAGTTGCTCAGAAACTCATATACATACACATCAGCTGTTTTACAGCAGAGGACACCAGTCTGAAGTAGAAGAGAATTTACAGAATTAGCATATTAAAAAGTTCATCACCTCAATGTCAATTCAGCAAGCAGCTGCTGTGTGTATCACCTCCTCTGCATTTGTAATCAGTGTTGGGATACAAGCATGTCTTAATCTGAAAATAAAATTTGTTTCCTGGTCTAGGAAAACCTCAGGCACTTTTGACCTACAAAGTGCTAGTGTTGGCACAAGTAAGTTTTTGTTGCGGAAATGCCACTCACATTAGAGCATCTTGGCAGCTGTAAATCTGTCATCCTGCAGCGCCTGTACTGGAAGCAGCTGAACATCTGAGGTTAGATAATTAAACACAGTAATACAGATATATCACCAAATTGGGATACTCGGAGCATTTAGGAAAATATGATGACAGTTTACTTTGGGTAATTTTGGTGCTTTATGATTTTTTTTTTTTTAAGAAACAAAGTACATAGTTAAAATTATGTTTTCTATAGGAAATTAAAATTGTTCTGAAAATTTTTTAGCATTCAGGATCTTGATAGACTACTGTACTATGCCTCAGAAGTCTCTGTGCTATTACACATGTAATTCTGGTAGTGAGAGTAAAAGTGCATAGATATTCTCACTGTCCTTAGGCAATTCAGATGTACCATGTGCTCTAGCATTCTTGGCATTTACTTTGTTACATGCAACTTCCAGGCTCTTGGTTAACATGTTAGTGATGCCTCATAAGTCGTTTAAATTAGACTTTTTTTTATGCCCCGTGAATGCAGAAGAATGAGGTGTCATGCTTATGGTTGGACTCAATGATGGTAAAGGTCTTTTTCTAAACAATTCTATGATTGTATGATTTTAATATTCATAGCAGGCTATTCTAAATTGGTGTCAGGGAAGGTTTCTGATAAATAAATCTTCCAAATGGTTTTGATATATGTTTCTATTCTTAGCCAGTTTTCATAGAAGAATTTTTATAAAATGTTCAGGGTCATTTTTGTTGACCCTGCATATAAATATCCATGGGAAATTTGTCTTCTGTTTCCAATTTCTCTAGTTGAAGAGTTGACCTAATCACACAAAACAAAAACAAAAACAAAAAAAGAGAAATGAGAGATCTTTCTTTCTGAATGCTAGCAAAAGTGATTACCTTATAATTAGATATAGCGTAAATCTCTATTTGCTTCTAAATGTTTCCTATCTACCTCTCAAATTTTTGTCAAATACTGCCACTTGCTGGTTTTATTCCATACCAGTAATTCAGTTCTATAGATTTTGCTTTGCTGAAGTACTAAAAAAAACTCTCTAAAAGATTAAATAGTTAATACTTTTATCTTTTGTTTTTCTAAAAATTCAGGCATAAGATATGTACACTCAAATCCTCTTCAGTTTAGTATATATCTCCATGTTAACATTCTGTCTTTGGATATAAAATCAGGAATTTGAGACATTTCAACATATCTTCAGATACCTGACAATGAAAATGCTTTGCATTGTCCTTAGCAGACACCAAAGCATGGCCTAGTTTATTAATTAGAACTTTTTGGTCAATAATAACAGTAACAGTTAAGAGGACGGGATTGACAAAATCGCTAATAAAGCCCCATAGAAACTTATATTTAAAGTGTTTTCATTATAATATACCAGCACAGGGATCTAAAGATTAAACACATTTTTTAAAGGCAGAAACAAAACTCGAACTGGTTTTGAAAGCATATAATCTTACCCTTTATTTCTATTATATATGAAAAGGGAATGTCATGGGGTAGCTGGATGGCATGTCAGCAAATGTGATAAATGCAATTAAAATTCATAAATGCTTGTTTTCAACTATCCAGGAAAAAAAAGCATTTCTCAACTATCCAGGAAAGCTTAGGCTATACTCAGATACATCGTTCTTGAAACACCTCATGCATCTTCATAGCCAGATCTGTCAGAGCCAATGTAACTTCTCTGACTATGGGCATTTGAGGGTTTATGATATCTGCTGGCACACCAAAGAAGATTGAAGATGTTGTCTCCACATACTCAGAAATCCTTCTTCCTCTCATCTGGGATAGTGATGTTCTTGATATCTTTTAAAGCTGCCATTCTTCTTTCCTGAATATAACATGAATTTCTGGAGGAAATTATTCCTTCACTGGTTCAGTTACAAAAAGTGTTCCCTCCAAGTTCGAACAAGAGTGTGCCTACCTCTGGAATGTGCTGGGTATCTTTATTTCCCTGGTGACTTGCAGACACCTGAACAAGCATTGTTAGTTTCTTTATAATAATAAATCCCTGTAACTGACAAAAAAAAAAAAGGAAAAGGTTGTCTTCCATATTATCTTTGAATCTTCAGTTCAACCAGACTACCTGGTGCTAGTGAATGTGTTCAAGGAAAGATGCTTACTGTATGTTAAATCAGCCAGTATAACTTATATTTGCCACGTATTTCTGTTCTTTCAGCCAATGCATTTTAATGTGTTCTCCCTTTCAAAGGGACAGTTTTTTACATGCAGGAAACAGACCTTGCCTCCCCTTTATCTGATATTTAGGAAAATAAACCATAATCTTGTTTTTTTACTAACTGTGCATTAAGGATTTATTAGGCCTAATTCCTTTGGTTTAATTCCACACAACTCTCACAGGTAACACAATAGAGGTAAAACATTTATCAATCTGCACTAGCTATTGAAGCCAAGCTTGAAAAGCAGATAGCACAGGAGGATAACCTGTTTTTATCCTTCTGGCTTTTTCAAATTATATGCTAAGAAAAATACTGAAGAAAAAAGTAATAATAATAAGCCCTGCTCTGGAAAGCCACTTAAAATGTAGAGAAACATGGCTAGCCAACATACAGTGGAAGAGTTTGCCTGTGATGGTAAAAGAAAATAAGAAAACTCCCCTGAAGAGACTTTCCCAAAGGAAAATATACTTGAACCAATGAGCTGCTAGTTTCCCACAGAGTATTTTTCTTTAATACCAGCATAGCGGGAAATTGGGTGTTATTAGTTTAATCCCTTGACTACACTGAGGAAATACCTCACCCAGAAGAGATTCCAGGCTATGATTTGTTCTACAGCTGTGCCTGGAGGCCTCAGAGGATCAGAGCCACTAGCCACATGTTTTACAATCATGAATAAAACTAAATGCCCTCCCCGAAGACAGATGAATGCTGTGGGACTGTGCCCACTTCCCACCTGGGTACTGAGTTGATCCTGGGCACCTTGAGCCCAGGGGCCTGGCTCTTGTGCTGGAACAGTCTGGGAAGAGCAGAGCTGGTCCCTGGGCAGAGGGACCTGCTGTGAGGAAGCCCAGGGCCCCTGAGAGGGCAAGCAGACCTACTTTTAAACAAACTGCCTTTTCCAGCCTGGCTTCAGCCCGTCCCCATCCCCACAGCCCTGCCCAGACAGCCCAGGGCTGTGCTGGACACCGGTTCCCCCTGTGGGCCTGACCACAGTGCAGAATCCTGACCCAGCCTTGGCTCACCCCAGTCCCCAGGGATGTGCTTGATGCCCCGAGCTGGCTGCCCTGTTCCTGGCTGGCAGGAGGGACAGGCCCTAGTTATGGGCATACCAAATCCTAGGAAGGGTCCTGGAGACAGTGGTGAACAAGTGCTATTCAGCTCTCGAGAGCAGCATAGATGTTTTCTGTTCTTAATTTTAAATGAAAGAGCACCATCAGGAGAAACACAGACAGCAGATCGAGGGAAGATGCTTTCCTCCACAGCTGGTGCACATAACGTCCTGCCTGGAAGGACACATGCTGTTCTGCCTTACCAGATCAAAGGGGATGACAAAAAGCTAGAAAGAGGAACACCAAGATGCCCAAGGGCCTTGAGTACATGACCTGTGAGCACCGACTGAGGGATCTGGGCTTATTTCATCTGGCGAAGTTTGGTTAAGGTTGTGATCCAACAGCAACCTGTGACACTTGGAAGAGAAATTGATAAAGCAAACCATGATAAAGCAAAGCCATTTTTTGCTGTGGCAGATGATATAATAATAGTGATATAGATGTAGTGGTTGTAAATTGTGGTTTGAGAAATTTATGTTAGATACTGTGTAAAAGTATTTTTTACTAGGATGGCAGTGTGACACTGGCACAGGTTACATCGAAATGCTGGCAATCATCTTTCTGAGAGATTCTCACGATTTGATTAGACAAAGCCATGGCAGCTATGAGAGATCGCTGGCAATAGTCCTTATCTCGGCAGGCGTCTGGTGAAGAGGTCTTCAGACATTCCCTCCAGCCACCATCTGTTTTTTTCATCACCTGACTTGCCCTTTGGCAATGACACCTCACTGTTAACAGTAGCTGAGCCTGGGTGAGCAGCTTGGACAAGATGCCTCACAAGCCTAAAGGGTGAGTCATTAGCAACTTCACCAACATGACACAATCTGGGACAGGAATGGTCTGCTCTGTTCATCGTGACCTTGGCTTCCAGTGAACTGCAACAGTATTTCTGGAGCAAAATAAATTTACCATACTTTGATTGGAGTAATAGTTTAACAAAGGTCTTTAGAAAACTAGAAGTAACACAATACTTAACAGGACATTTGGAAGAATATGTCTTTTTCCATATAGATGTTTATGTTTAAAAGTAATATACCAGAAAGATGTAGTTTCTCAAACATTCTGGTCAAATACCAAAGCACACCAAGAGGCAAGAGTCAGCTACGTTGTCTGAGGTTGAGGCTACCAACAGACATCCCGCAATTCATCCACGCTTTCCAGGCCAATCAAAGTCAATGCGACTGTTCAACTAGGGTGGGCCAGCTCAGTCCCCTTCTCTCCCTCAGGGCACTTCCAGTGTCCTCTAATTGCTCCCCGGACTGACTAATTGCTATTTGATCTTCCTCCTTTAGTCACCTTTGATGTTCTGTTGTTTGTTACAGAGCTCTGGTCAGAATTAAGTAATTTTAGAGAGTAAGACAACCCTGTGAACAGGAATGCAGACAAATAAGTACTAAGAAGAGAACAAAATAAAACAATGTTCTTTACCCCTGGGGGCCGACTCCGAGTTACAACAGCAGTGAAACTGGGGGTCTTGATTTCTAACTCAGGTTATTGTATCACGACCAAAACAGCGTATTTGCAGCCATGCTCTTTTCCTCTTGGCCCTTGAATTTATAATGACCCTCCAAGAGAGCAAAACAGCCATATCAGATGCAAGACTTAGGTAAGAGTAAGCAAAACCGAGTGTGCTAAAGAAACAACTGGAGAAAAAAATCCACTACTAAAACCTGTAGTGTTATGGGCACTTTTTACATGTAAATCAGTGTAATGTACAATTCTCTTCAGTTGCACAGACAGTAATCATATTCCCCACAATCCTTGCTGTACATGCTCCACTGGCCTCCACTTACCAGTTTGTCTCATCTCATTCACAAAATGAACATTTGGCTGTTTTGATTCCTCTCTTTTTGCATAGCTTGGGGAAAATATAAATTATTCCCATCCAGTTCTGACTTAAAGTGGCAATATCTTTAAAATATAAGTTAAGGTTCTACTATTTATCCTCATCATTTGAGAGTTAGGTGGAAGAATTCTGGGAAAATTAGCAAATTTTATATATTTTTTCTGCTGATTTTTCTTGTTTTCTTTGTTTTTCTTTCATTGCCAATTCTTATTCTATTCTCACTCTCATTTTTCTAGCAGAACAACAGCCAGAAAAGATGTCAGGGAGTAATGAGGGCAAAAGAGAAAGGGTTGTTGTTTGATTTTTAATTACTTTTGTTTTATCAAAAAAACAAAATATTTGAAAACCCCAGTGCAATTAGGATGTCCTATTCTGTGGAGAAACAGACCAGAAGAGACTTTGTCTTCTATAACTAGTACCTATTAAGAGGCTGGCAGCTGGCAGGCATTTTAGTACAAAACACTAGCCCTTAAATGGAAAGAAAAAAAAAAAAATCCCTGTTATCATTTGGAAGACCAGCATGAACAACGCACTTCTAATATTTATTTGTAACTTTTTTCAGAGGCACAAGAATTAAAGGACACAGTCATTATTTCTCCATTTCAAACTTTCTTTTTCCATTCTTCTTCCCTGCCCTTTCTCTTCAATGCACAAGGCTTTTAGGTCTTAGATTAAAAAATAGAACATTAGAAGGTGCTTGAGTGATTCCTAATTCCGTTTCTATTTTTGAATCACGGTGTTCATTTTATTTGACTGTTATAAATGTGTGTAATTGAAAAATACCCAGGAAGGTGAACCCTGTGGCACACAAGCACAAGGGTTGCTCCTTTGTGTGAATGCAGGGGCCTGGAGCAGTTAGAGTTTGAGAGACTTGGAGCAGACAGCTGGAGTTACTTCTCAGAGCGGGTTTGAGGAGCCTCCAAGGACCAAGAGGCCTAAGCCAGGGCTTAGCCAATGACTCAGAAAGCTGTGTTGGTTAGCTTAGAAGTAAGGACATGCTTGCACAGAGCTCGGGAGAGCACCTGAAAAATCCTTTCTCTTCTAGTTGTTTAAAAAATAAAACTCCTACTTTTGTTAAAAACATGTCTTTTTCTGTGTTTAAAATATTTTTGGTCTTCTTTTGGAAGAGAACGCCTAGGCAGATTCTTTTCAAAGCCAGCTCAGGACCTTGCCACATTCACATTTTGCAGTCCTGCTCATTAAAGTCACACTTTCTCTTGACTGGAGTGAGGTTTGGAGGAAAAGCACTTGGAGCATTTAAAACAGGTCATTTAATAGATGAGTATTATAGTATATACTCATGAGTATATGTGCTGCTGTATGTTAGTATAGAGTATTATAGGTAGCATATATACTTTACCTTTTTATTTTACCTTTTATCTATATTTTCTCTAAATTTACCATTTTTATTTTAACTGTTACCTATGGATTTGTTTGTCATCAGTATTTAACTGTGTATCAGATTCCTTAGGAAACATTGGGGGGAATTCAAATTGCAGTTCGAAAAATCAAGGTTTATCCAGGATTTTCAAAGAGAAGCATGTGAGAACAATGATTTCACAAGGTGTTGAACATCTCTGGTCAGACAGCTGCTGATCATGTGTGGACATGATGCACCATGGGATGGTTTTCATGATGCCTATCTACAGATGAGATCACCTCCTGTGCAGTGCTCAGCCTCACCTGAGTCAGCACATCAAATGAGAGGTGCAGCCTTTGCCATGAATATTGCTATGATTTCTTGCTTATTTACCCACCTACCCTGAAAGATTCCCTTTTCATGCCAGTCATTTCAAAATGGCTTATAATTATACAGTCACAAAAGTTATGACTACAAAAACTTAGCAGTTCTGCTGATACAGCAGTATCTGTTTTTCGACATACCACATTTTGCTCTTAATTTTAAGTATTTTGCATCAGCTGTCCTACAGTAAAAGCAATTTTTAAAAACGATAATTCCTTTCTCTCTCCTCTGATGAATTATTCTTCCAGACAGTATATTCCAGATCTTCCTCCTGGGACAGAAATTCAGCTTAAGTAATTTTCAGAAATTGTCCTCACATGTATTCTGATACCCATAGATGATGCAAATGCGAAAGAGCAGAATAACTGGCAAGGAATTTCAGAGATAATTTTTTTTCAAAGGACCATATAACTAAGCAGGTGAGAATCAGAGAAATTGGCACCTGACAGAAATAAATTTCTCCTGAATAGGCTTGAATTGGTTAAATGTGCTGCTATTAACTGTTGCCATGCCATTTTCCTGGGAAGAGCAGCAAAACTAGACTTTACTGTGAACCTTTCTTTCTGTAGTTTACTGAAAGTATTAGTGAAATAAAGATAAAATTCTTTCTTGGTCCAAGAAGTATAGCGTAGAAAGGCTCTCCACCTTTTCTTCGGAAACATAAAGTTTCCTTTTAAATTTAAATTCCATTTTAAATCAGAGATTAACTCTATGTACATGTGTCTGGGTACATAGACATGAGAGGTAAATGGGTATCATGTCATGTGTAGTCTGAAGAGCTGAAATATGTATTTTAGTAAAAAAGATTAGATATTACTCATATCTGAGTAAGACCTTACTGCTGTCTAGGCCTGAACATGTTGGTGGATGTGTTAACAATGATCTGCTTAAATATGCATGTGGCTCACACATCTTGGGCATCCCTCTGGGCAGAGTCTCAGGGCTCTAAGGCATGATTGTGGATTTGTGAAGCGGCACACTTCGCAATTTAAGATTATAGGCACATGTGCACAGACTAGTCTTTCATGCTGATGTTACAAAAAAAAAATTATATCTTCAGTTTCATGCATGTAGAGAATAACCTCTCTAGGAAAAATGTCTCAAGCAAGGACAGTGTGGTCCATACAGAAAATGAGCTCTGTCTGAAAATCTGTCTTCATTTTGTTAACATCTCCTTAACGTGTAAATCCAGTAATGACTTGCATACTTCCATTCTCTTATTATATAAGCCATGGTCAGTGAAGAACTGAATAAAAACAATTCCATATATTAGATGGGTCAGTGAAGAGCTCATTCTTTATAAGCCACATTATTTCCTAGCTGCATACTGTTCAGATATCATTGAATTTAACATGTTTACTTATATTAATTGAAGTAACAAACCCATTTAAAAATAACCACAGCCAGCTCATAATCACCACAAAAATGGAAAAAACATACTGCTTCTTGTATTGTTTCTATTATAAGTAATGGCTGGATATAAATTTATGGCTCATTTTCATAACAAATTACCACAGAAAAGGATCTACACTAGAAGTGTTCTCTAAAGCGTAGTTTGAAGCAGTTAGTGCTGCTGTCACCCCAGTGAGGTCTTTGCTGCAGCTGCTGCTCTCCCCGAAGCTGCTGCAGGTATTGCTGCCTCTGGGACCACTCAGTGCCAGCAGCCTCAGAGCTACTGGTGAGGGAACAGCAGGACAAGCATCACCAGAGGAGCCAGAAGCAAGGGAAATCCTCATGTGAGGCTACAAGATTTGACAAAGAAGATAAACTGGCCCGAAGTTCTATCCTTCAGAGGGATACTCACTTTCTTTAAGTGTCAAATGGAAAGTGGGTGCTTGAGCAAAATAACAGGTACCCACAAATCCAGGTCATGCAACATACAGTGTTTAAGGGCTGAAGAAAGAAACTTCATCAGTCACCCCCACAGCACAGTTGGCTGCTCCTCAGACATGCTCAATGTCAGTGTGTGCAGCCCTAATGTTTGGTGTGCAGTAGGAGACAGAATATCGGGGTTTTTTCAGTGAAGCAGTTGGACTTTTCAGTATTAAGAGTTTCTTATTTTCGTATCACAAAAGTAGGACACATCTAAAGCTAATTTAAGGTTAAAGCTTCTCTCATCAGCAGCCTGAATCATGTAGCAAAACCTTTGGACAGGGCAGAGTCCAGGGCATATGCAAAAACAAAGAGTAAGTGCAGGTGCCAATAGGTGAATATCAGAAAAACAAAATTACATCTGAAATACATCCACTTGGCATGCCTGTGGCATCCTCTAGCCCTACCATACCCTCCATTCTTTTCCTTCTTGAAAGAGCTGCACTTTATCCCATCACGAGTGTTCCTATCTTTTTTTTGCTACTTGCTCCATTTTATACACTTGCATCTTTGATGGTCTGACTGTGCTGTTTCTTTTGCTCCTTACTGACCCTGTTTACTTGTTCTGCAGCTTCTTTTTTTTCTGTTTTGATCCTTTCCCAGAGAGTTTGGCTGACCATGATTTTTGGAGGCATTTGCAAGAGGAGTGATTTTCAGTGTATAGTCAGTGAATCTGGAGAATCCCCAAATTATTCCTAATCATTCATGAGAGGTAGTTAAGAAAATCAAGTCTACTGCCAGCTGGATTAAATGTTCTGCTTAGAGATCAATTTCAACCCACTGAAAAAAGTCTCTGTAATGAAAGCTCTTGCTCTGGACTTAGATCTGGTTTTCTCCACAAAAAGTGTTGAATGAATAATTGATTGCACATGCTTCATTCCACATCTTCCCCAGTGCTTTATGAGGAAGTAAAACTCTATATATAGAGTAGTGACAAGACAGAGCTCAAAGTTATTTTTGCATACGGTTTCTGCCATCGTTTTTGTCTTTTTGGTACTACTGAGGCACATAATCCCATTACTGATTTTAAATAACAAAACCAGAAATGACCAAAGATGAGAAGATTGATCAGCACAGAACTGATATATTGTACATAAAGAACTTGATGATATGATGGACTAACCAGAAAGGCAAGGTTAGAGATTGCTTAGACATAATAGACATTTTTTTAATCTATTCCAAAACTCGATCAAAATGTAGCAGTTGGTCACAGGACAGGTTTAAGAGCTGTCAGTGAATGATCAAGAAAAAGCAAACTGTAATACAAGGATGTAGCAACATACAAAGTATTTCTGAGCATTAGGAACAAAGAGATCTAGTGTTATTTATGAAGACATTGCTTGGGATACTGGGCACAGGAGGCTCAAGAAAGATTTAAGTCCACAAGCACAGAGCCTGTTGATCAGAACAATGGAAAAATGGTCTTATGAGACCAGAGGAGTTGGCTCATATCCTTTGGCAAAAGGATTTCTCAGAAGAAATACTGACATTGGCAGGAGACAGAAGCAGGGAGTGGCATTAACTACTTCACTGCTCATCTGACTACTAACGTAGAGAACATGATGCCTTTATGTACTCTGCATCATACCAGCCCACTGATCATCCGAGATTAGAAACACAAGATCCCCCAAAATGTTAACTTTTTTCATCTGTTCACCTCTTGCAGATTCTCACTCTTTTTTTAAACTTTGCTGTTTTGTTGTGGTTTGGGGTTTTTTTTTCCCATAAAAAGCCTCACAGTAGGAGGTATCAAGTTCTAATATGAAAAGCTTCTATGGCTGTGCATGATCATAGTGTCCTAAGGTTAAGAAAATAGATCCTATATGAATGATTAAGAATAAAATTTTACATGTGATGCTGAAGAAGATCAGATTTTCTGAAATGTTCCCCATCTTACAAAACATTTGTTATCACATTGTGTATACACACAGATTATCTTCCTCTTTCCTGCGGTGATCTCTCTAATTGACTGCACGGCTTCTCCTGCCTTTCTGTTCTGCCCTCTGCTGTGCAAAGTGTCCTGGACCCTCCCTACGTTTCCCATTCCCCCAGCAGGTGACCAGCCTTTGCTAGGGGCAGAGAGACAGTCTACAGTTTGTATTGGTGCTCCTGCCTTGGTCATTTAGGATGATCTCTAAGGAATGCAATTAAGAGGAATGGCATGCAGGGACAATG
>VYZQ01021538.1:0-10359 GCA_013400655.1 Mystacornis crossleyi
ATCCCTGGAAGTGTTCCAAAACCGTGTGGGTGTGGTGCTTAGGGACATGGCTCAGTGGCAGACCTGGCAGTGTTGGGTTGATGGTTGGACTCGATCTTAAAAGCTCTTTTCCAACCATCATGATTTTGTGATTCTTTGTTACCTTTTTGTGAAGGGAAAACAAGAAAAGTAGATGAGGAATCTCTTTTTTTATTTTTCCTGTTGCACAGAATTTAAAATAATGGTGAGAAGTTTGCTAAAAGTGGTTACAGGGTTACATAGTATATAATTTAATTTCATTTATAGTAGATTATAAATATGGAGAGATTTTTAATTTCCCCCGTTGCTGTGGAATGCTTATTTGCAGGAATAAATTCATTAGTTACTTTTAGAATGAGGCTGGGAACAAATGGGCTTAGTATTTTTAATAATGGCAGTTTAACAGCAACTTCACTGAGAGGGAATTTTCTTTGGGCTTTTTTAAATCTTTGTATTTTAAGTGTTACTAATGTTCAATGGTTTCCATGGTTACAGTTAAAATCTGCAAAAGAAGTTTTTTCTGGTATATATTGAGACCATGTGACTGTGATACAGTGTAAAAGTTACCCAGGGACATTTTATACTGATAAAACTGAAAGTGCGAGAGCTCATGCTAATCTTTTTCTCTCTGAATTATCTGGGTTTTCAGAAGGGAATATTTCTTTAGATAAACTGAGGGGAAGTTTCTGCACAATACAGTTTCAGAAGCACTAGTTTAGAATTAAAATGCTTTACAGGAAGTTCTAAAAACTGTTTTTAGTAGGAAAAGACCTTGGAAATGACTGGGATGTCACATTCAGTCCTTGTCACAGCTTCAAGAAGCATCAGCACACTTTCAGTGAGCAAGATCAACAAGTGCATGTGTCTTGGCCTGCTCACCAGAGCTGAGTGGGAACAACCAGAAACAAACAGCTACTTGGGGGTTTTTTGTTTGGTTTTTTTTTTTTTTTCAAAAGAATGTATTCAGTGACTCAGAAACAATCTTCCTAACAGGAGAGTATTTCATTTTTAAAGATCTTTTTGTAGATTAGTGTTACTTCTGATTTCATAAATTAATTCAAGCTAACATATTTCAAAACTACCTCCAGTTTATAGTGACCAATTCTTAAAAACTTTTATGAACTGTACAGTTGCCTCCTTCATGTTCACCAAATCTTGTTTAGGAAGTGATTAAAACTGGATTCTTCATTTTTTATTTTTAGTCTGATAGTAAGAGTGTGACAGGGAGAAAGCCAGTGAGTATTCTACCACTTTGGAACAGAAATTGATAGCAATTTATGTGTATATGTATTTAACTCTGTGTTTTATATATGTATGTATAGGGGGGAAGTTAAAAGATCTCTTTAGTAGATCAGTCTTAGAAGATTAGAAAGGTTTTTTAGTGATGCTTTTACAACTTCCTCTAAAATACATGTATGTCAGCCTCTTTTGTGCTAATGCTGGCTGTTTTAAACAGTGAATTTGATGTTAATTTGAAAATAATTATGATTTATAAAAATATCACATTTACCCATAGTGGTAAATGACACGTAAGACCATATTTTTCTGCCTAAAACCCGAGCTTTTAAATGTAAAATTGAAGTTCCTACTGTACTTTTGGTACTTGTAACACTTTCCATTATGCCTCATTCCTACTGATTATAAATTCAAAGCTTGCATTCTGTAGCAGGGATATCTCTTTTGGTGCTAAAATAGGATGTTACATGTTACTGAAGGTATTCTGCTACTTGCTTAGGCTCTCCCTTAATGCGTGATCAGTCCAGTGAGGGAAGCCTTTCCTGACGTTAAAGCGGGGCTTAAGGAACTGCGGGGTAGAGTGTTGCCTTTCAGCCACCGTGAATGTATCACTCCTGAACTATCACTGCTCTGACAGAATGCTTGGAGGGCACAGGACTGCCACCAGCTCCTCAGGTGACTTCTAGAGCAAACCAAGTGTTCCTACAAAAGCTGAGACGTAGCACTTTGGAGTTTGGAGAAAGAAAATCATCCATTTCTCGTGAAAAATTGCGCATCGTTTTTAGGGTCTAAGCAAAACACCATGAATATGGGGAGTAAACTCATTTGCTCAATACATGTTAATAATTATTTCAAGTAAATGCACTGATGTTTTGGGGTTGGGTTTGGTAGTAATGTGTTTTAAATGACACAATAGTCAAACATCTGATTAGGTGTTTCCTTCTAAGCTAGAGGTGTTGAAAATAACTGATAGATGAGTAACTTTTGCAAGTACTTTTTCTTATTTGGAGTAGTATTTGTGAAGTAATAGGAAATATTTTGGACTAAATATAAAATGAAAACTTAAAACAGGTGTTTCAAGTAACTTTCAGGTAAATTTATTGCAAATAAAAATTAGAGTAGTTACTAACAGATTGAATGAACAGTTATAGTGGTGTTGCATCCTTGGAAGCAGTCCAGTTTAAAACGGAATTCCTTGAACTAGAGTGTGGAAGTGAAGATGAACTGATAGAAATTGTAGCTCCCTGTATCTGTTGACACTGGATAGCTGTGACCAGTGATAAAAGGTAGTCATCCCTGCTGGGGTACAGAATATGCTCCTGAACGTGTATAGGATCTCTGGACTAAGAACCTTGTTAGAAATAGGATATTCTCAGTGGTTTATGCGATGTAAAAGCAGCACTGATGAGACCACGTTATCGGCTCCTCCTCCAAGATTTGCCTGGAGAGGGGAGACTGAAGTAGACGCTGACAGCTGAAATTTTGTAGTATGTGGGCCTGTGTTTCTGGGGGTTTCTTTCTGGTGTTGTCATTCTCTTCCAGTAAGGGGCATGGAAGAACGATGCTGCATGTTCCTTGTCCATAGACTGGATCTATTTTATCTGCCCGTACACTGAATTTTAGGGGACAGCATGACTCGTTTGCCATAACATGCATTTGTCCTGTTTCTAGCCTTTAGGTATTAAACTGGTAATTTCCAAAACACTATCTGGACATGTAAAAAGGCAATAATTACTGTAATGCTTCAAAAAGAATTAAAAAAAAGTGAGCTAAGACAAAGTTACTAAGCTTAAGCTTTAGTTCAGTGTACGATAAATAACCTACCCTTTCACCAAAAAGGAGACCGTCAAATTGATAGTGGTCTTTGCCTTGGAGGAGCCCTGACTGAAAAAGCAGAAAGGGGGCTATAACTGTGCACTGCAGTTTGTCAGTAAACACTGAGCAGGGAGAAGTTTAAAGCTAGTTAATTTAATTCAAAATACTCAGTAAGAATAAGTCTAAATGCTGAGTGCAACTGTAGATCAGGCAAATGCAGGTTTCCTGATACCTAACAGAGTTAACTGATTTCAGTTTGACTGCCATTTCATTGTGGACCCCCTTGACAGTTCCGGAGCATTAGACTTTTCAGTCTAAGGCTGTAATGTTCAGGCAAGCATGTGATGGCTGGAAGCACAGCAGAGGTGAAACATTCTTCTGTAAGGAAGGAACATCAGAGATCAAGTTTCTTCATGGAAGGGACACAACGATGTGGAGAGGGCAGGAGGCTCTCGAGCTTTTAAAAATACTGGAGTGAGCACATCAGCATTGTGTAATAAATTCAGTAATGACAATAAGAATTTTGCCAAGGAATAGAATTTCGTGTCAGGAATTTTAGAGCTGGAGCAAGGAGTAGGAGAGTTCGAGGTGCTTGTAGAATTAGACTGCAGTCCTCTGTGTTTCAAAAAAGAGAAGTCTAAAGGAAGGTGTAGCTGTGAGGTCAGCAGGGCCAGCCAGTCTAAATGCCCAGTGTGTGAGGGCTGCTAATAACTGGCACTAAAATACCTTGCTGCTTATAACCACTGTTAAACCTGTTTGTTAAACATAAATCTCAAGGGGGTTTATGTTGTTCTTTTACATTGCTGTTGATAACTGGTGCCCATAAACGGGTATGGCTTTAAAATGCTATTCAACAAAGTACATATTCCTGGCTTAAAAACACACCAGCAGTTTGGGAAATGTATTTTAATAATGGCTCTGTCTGTAGAAACACTATGGAAATATTTGTCTGCATTGCAAATGCTGCTTAACCCTGTCCCAAGCTCACAACCACCATAAAAGAAACTTTAGTTTTGGTTCCATTTTTTTTGTTTCTTCTTCTCCTGCTTTACCCTTTTCTCTGTTAGTGTTGGGGTTTTTTCTCCTTTTTCATCTTGTCACCTCAGGCCTATACTTGAATCTTTTTTCACAAGCTCTCATCCATTCCTTTTTTTTTTTTTTACCTCTGTTCTTCTGCCTTCTTGCTGTCACTGAGTGTGCTTGCTTAGCTCCCTGCACCAGAACTGATGGCATAGTATTTATCTAAACTTTTTAAATAATGCATAGTTTTTTCTTTTCTTTAATTAATAAATCTCTTACAAAAAATCTAATTTGCTGTCAGATTTTTGTTAAATCACTGTGTAAAAAGCAGTGACAAAAGTGTACTTTATTTATTTACAAAAACCCAAATGCCCTTGGATGGCTTTATTTGAAAAAAAGTAACCTCTTAAAATTGACTTTTCAAATTGGTTTTTCAAATGTAAAGCTTTTTTCTAGAATGAGTTCAGTGATTTCAAACTTTTCATTCTGTGAAACAGTATCAAGCTGCTGTCATGCAGAATTAAGAAAACATTTAATATTCTGGATAAACAGGCAGCTTCTTTGCAGTATTGACTAGAGAAAGTCTTCAAAGAACAGGCTGTAGAAGTAAGCCTAAGTGAAGAATCATTTGTCTTGCTTCTGCTTTTAATCCTTTTCTTTAGTTTCTCTGAAATTCCACCAGTTTCTAGGTTTATTTTGCTGTCTGCAGTGGTTTGCAGTGCACAGATCTGCTGTAAGCAGCTGTTCTAATGACTTTCTTGCTGGAATGGTAGAGGTTTCATCTTCCCATGACACAGCAGAGTGTACAAATGGCTGAGCAAGAGTTCTGGGGGAAAGGCAAAACACTGACCAGGACAGTGTTTTATGGATGTGCTGCTCTGAGGGAAATCATAAAAGATTAGCTAATTTCAGCAGAAGGTATGGTGTCTTTAAATATGTGTGCTTACATATTTGGATTTATGATTTTGATACTGTAAAGCGTGGTTTCTTTAGGTATTTCTGCATTCTGAATTTAAGTTTAAATATATATATATTTGCGTATATATGTGGTATGTTGATGTCTAAAAAAGACTAAACCAGGACAGTTGAGAACTTTGACAAATGCTTCATTAACAAATAATGAGTATAAATAGCTGTTTTCCTAATGTTACCAGCTTAAGAGTTAAGCACAACTAGTTACAAATAAAATGTCTTTTCATTCTCCTGTGAAAGTGCAGTTCTACTCTTTAAAAATAATTCTGTATTTAAAAAGCAACACATAGGCACATTCACAGCTCAGTGTGCTTCATTAAATAACTCAGTGTTTATTTACAGCTTCTTGTGCTTCTTAGAAGCATGGGATTTAAGCTGGAAGAGCAGGTATCCAGATCTTTTAGTGGATAAATTTTAATATTCAGATCCCAGGGCAAGCATATTTTAAGATAAACAGTTTTGTCCTGGAGACAATGTTGGGCAGAAAAAAAAATGGAAATTTTTAGTGACTATTCTTGAGTTTCTTTGTTTTGATTTTCTTTGCCTAGAGTAGAACCACACTTTAACTGCCATATCGTGTTTAATTAACTTAAACATGACATGGCTTTGTGCCATCCAGTAACAAAGGCACTGTCTTGCTGCTACTTCCTAGGAAATTGTACACAATTAAAGGAAAACTGTTTGGATGAGGAGCCTTAATACGGTTAAAAATAAACATAATTAACCCTTTGGGTGCCTTAAGCTAGATCTTGTTTAATGAAGGGGCACTCACTTGGACCTGCAGGCACACAGCTTGTTTCAACAGCTGCAGGAGAATTTGCCTTAAGTGACAGTGCCCTGGGATTTCCAGAACTTGGAACTCAAAGGGTTATTTTAGACTACTGGTTACAAAAACAAGCCCCTAAGCAGGGAACAAAAGAAAAAGGTCTTTGAAAAATTCCTTTGCATACTATTGTTATTATTTTTATGTGATGGGTTTATCAGCTTTGGGGACAAAATTACTGTTAAGCTTCTGAAAAAAACATCACTGGCCGAAGAATTCTATACAGAGAAAAAGAGTATTTGGTATTCTTATATGACTGTATGTGCAAAATAAATTTCTTTATTAAATGTAAATTCAGAGAGATATTCACATTTGTGTGTTTACCTTGGTGACTGTCCCAGCACCATACAGTAAATGGCAATAATTAAAATGAAACAAGGTCAGTGTGTTTAATTAGCTGATTACACATTAAAGATGCACAATGCAGGCAACTGTATACTAAAGGCTTTCTACAAATGATGCAGTTTAAACTTACTTCAAACCTGCATCACAAAAATGAAGCTGTCAAGTTTAAATGATGCTCTTGCAGCCCTAGTTAGCTGGAATTAAAGATTGATGCTTTTTTCCCATGAGGGGAAGAAGTAGTTTAGGTACATGCAGTGCTGAAAGCAATGGAAATAACAAGAGTCTTCATTCACAAAAAGTAAAAAATTCATTGACTAATGTTTTTATTCTAATGTGTGCACCTTTAGTTGTGTAATGGTCCCTTCAACTGAAGAATGGGATATAATTTTCTACTTGCATATGAACTTCTTTGAAATAACCAAGAGTCTTGGCATTGCCTGGTCTGGCTTTGGATGTACATTGTACTGAAACTATGGAATTTTAGTCATTTCTTTTAGACATTTAACAGAAAGCTAAAATGGCTAGTAAACTGCATTCTGACTGTAGAATTTAAGTACTAAATAAACTCTATGCATATTAGACCCACTTCACTTGGTCTTAAGTTTGATGCTATTGTTGGATTGGTCGTACCATAGTCTGCAGCTGCAGCTGAGTGCCCGAGCTGCCTGGCCCCCCTGGAAGGACGTTCCCGAGTGACAGATACCTCACAGGCTGACACCTCACAGGCTGACACCTCACAGTGCAGAGTAAAGATGAAAGCTGTCGCTCTCTAAAGCTGCCAGAATCTTTATTCCCTTTTCTGTTCCGCTGGACACACGATTTGGGAGCTGGGTGATCAGGCACTGGAATACAAGAGAGGTAGACACGCACACACCAGTATCACTGCAAACTGGGTTTGCTTCACACTTCGGTTTGACAGAGAAGAATTATATTTAAAGAAACCATTAAATTAAACTGACAATTTATTGAGACAAAGCTAGAAAGCAAAACCCACAGGATTCTTTTTGCAGAGTCTGGACTTCCCTGGAGCAGGATGTAATCACCATGAAATGACATCGCTGTCTCACTAAGAGCCCCAAGAGTTACAGAATGTTTGCTAATGACCCTCTGGGTTGTGGGAAAGCCAAGGCAAGGACACCAAGTAATTTGCCAAGTCCCTACAGTCTGTCCGAGTGACCTGTGATTCAGAAAGTCGTGGTTTGAGGTGGTTGAGTGCAGCTCGTGCCGTGTGTCTGTGATCTTCTGAATTGATCTGAAATTCTGTTCATACAAAGGAAGACGAAGCTAAGCTAGAGATGGTTGCTCAGTAATTTTCTTTCATTTGGCACTGATGAATTAATTGAAGCAGTTTGCCTTCCTCATGAAGCTTTTGAGTATCTGTTGCACCTCCAACACAAGTCCCATTGATAAACACTCTTGGGACCTATCAAGAAAACAAAAGTGGCATTAGTTACTTCTTGGAAAAAGGATAAACATTCAAGCAAGCCCGCGTGGACTCCAGTACACACAAGTATTGTGTTCCTTTCGATGTGAGTATAATATTAGTGTACAACCTATACTTCTGCATAATATTTACAGAGATGGGAAACTTTGTGTGCCCCTCAAAAGTGGGATGAAGTCCCTGTGTGGGCAATTGTAATGAATTCCAGTAATTGAGTCTAGTGAGACTATATAAAATAAAATACAAGAGTTAAACGCAATGGATTAAATATACAAATGAAAAATGGCTTTGATGCTTCAGTTATTTCAGTGGCAGTACGGAAAAGATCAACTCTGAGGGATAGCCAGAGGGGTTCTAGAAGAAGACAGAACCCTCCTGCAGTATTTAATTTAGGAGCTAGTATCCTAAATTTAACTGTCTCAAAAAAATTAAGGGCTTGCTATGGATATAACCCAAGAGGGATGTGTGTAGTCCAAGTTGTTACTTGTTATGTCTAAGAGAATATACTCACTGTTCTGCCACCAGTCATCTGTTCCAGAACGTCTTGGAACTGCCTTCCATTTGTATTCATGTCCAGTTCCACAGCTGTGTAATTCACATTCAAACCCTCAAACAGGTTTTTTGCCATTTTGCAATATGGACATGTTGTTTTAGAGAAAATCACCACGCAGTTGTGTGAAATGATGTCCTGCGTGATCAAAAGAAAGTCAGCGAGCTTTAAGCCAGTGCACTTTGAACACCACTGAACAGTCATGAAAACTAATACGCAAGTTAAAAACCTGCTGTTACAGTAACAAACACAGGGAAACCTCTGCTGGCCCCTCTGAAGGCAGGTTTGGCCTGCACCTGGCTCCAAATGGAGCACAAGGATGGGGGAGTGTGTGGTACAGCTCAGCTCTGCAGTCTGCCCAACCCGCTGCATCTCCCTGAACTCTTTAGGACAGATCTCCCTGAACTCTTTAGGACAGATTTCCCTGTCTGCAAGGCGCTTGGGATGGGCCAGGGGCGAGCACAGTGACCAAAAGCAGTGGGTTCAAGATATACTCTTATCACTTTACTGTAAACTCAAGGGGATTTCAGGCTATCATTTAGTATTAGTAAATTCATTTTAAAAACCAATTTAACTTTACTTGATATCAGTAATTTTACAAGGTTCTATCCCCAATGTCGACAGCAGCACTGAATTTGAGTAGAGGTCTGAAAAAACATAAGAGTGGGTGCAGACTAGGAAGATCAGGTTCCAGGGTTGTGGATAAACAAAGCTGCCAACATGACTTGATAACCATAACAAACGTAGGAACAGGTTCAACAGGCAGAACTATTTACAGTATTTCTTTGTGTAAATAAGAAAAAGTTTGAAGTAACTGGCTTTTATAAATGCTGCAAGTCAGTAAAAGTCACATAAATAATGTTACCTGTATTTGATTCACAGCAGCATCATTAGACAATCCTACAGAAGCGGGCTGGCTGTTCCCCATTCTAGAACTAAAAAGAAATGACAGTCAGATACTGGAGCTTTCAGAGAAACGCCACATTGCGCTGTTTTGTTTCGGTATTTAACTGACTTCTCCATGCCAGTTCACTTGAGCTGCAGCACCTGCAGCCACCCAGGTTCTCGGGTGCCCGCAGGGAGGGGAGCAGCGGGATGGGGCGGCTGCGGGACAGCGCGGCGGGGCCGTTGCTGGGGAAACGCTCCGTGCGCCGGGGACAGCCGCGCACACACGTGCGACCCCCGCGACCCCGCGCGCTGCGGCAGCCGCCCCGCGCTCCTGCGCCGCCGGCGCCCCGGCACCCCGCCCCGAGCCCGAGCCCGAGCCCGGCCGCCATCCTGATCCCGAACCCCGCCGCTCTCCTAATCCCGACCCCCGTCCTTGTCCCGGTCCCGGTCGCGGTCCCTGTCCCGACCCTAATCCCAGTGCCGGTCGCGGTCCCTGTTCCGATCCCGATCCCAGTCCCCATCTCTATCCGTGTCCCGACCCCGATCCTTACCCCTGTCGCAGTCCCAGTCCCGATCCCAGTCCCGGTCCCTGTTCCAGACCCTGTCTTTGTCCCGGTCCCAGTCCCGATCCCGATTGCAGTCCCGGTGCCGATCCCTATCTCCATCAGTGTCCCGATCCCGATCCTTGTCCCTGTCCAAGTCCCATTCCCAGTGCCGGTCCCAGTCCCGGTCCGGTGCCGGTCCCTGTTCCGGACCCTGTCCTTGTCCCGATTGCAGTCCCGGTGCCGATCCCTATCTCTATCCGTGTCCCGATCCTTGTCCCTGTCCCAGTCCCATTCCCGGTGCCGATCCCAGCCCCGATCCCTACCCCGCCCCGGCGCCCCCGGCCCGCACTCACCGCCCCCCCCAGGCCGCGGCCGCGCGGCGCAGCGCCCCCTGCAGGGCCATGGCCACCGGAAGGAAGGGGCGGCGCTCCCCGCAGTCCTCACGGCGGTCCGGCCCCTCTCCTCGCAGGCCCCCGCACCGCCTGCCGGGGCTGCCCGCCGCGCTGCCTGTGCGCCGGGAGCGCCAGCGGCACCGGCGATGGCACCGGGGCAGGGAGGGATGGGGCGGCTCTCCCGGGACGGGGTCAGGAGAGGGAAATCCAGAGGGGCTGGATTTCCCTGGACGGGGTCAGGAGAGCCGTACAGAGGGGCTGGGTTTCCCTGGACGGGGGAGGGGAGCCGTACAGAGGGGCTGGGGTTCCCGGGC
>VYZQ01021546.1:12594-26770 GCA_013400655.1 Mystacornis crossleyi
ACACTGACTAGAAGTAGATGCTAGATGATCCAGTTTAACCTTGAGGGAAAAAAAAAAAAAAAGGGAAACACCCATATGGATCTATTCCAATCAGGAAAAAGCAAAGGAAATTTGAACCCTCGATATTATTCTGAACATTAGCCAGTTTACTGAGTGATAATTACACACATCCTATTTACCTGGAGGCCAAGTCTGACAAGCATGTTATAATACTATGGAAAGACTCTTAGTACTAATATAGAAGAGAGCAGTTAATCAAGGGGGAACCCCCCCCCCCTCCCCGAAATCTATAGGAAGTTAGACTTCAATTGATCTGCTGCTCTCTGTTTGAGTGTTTTAAGAGGCAATAGTCAATTTACATAAGGGATAACCATAAACTTGGCATGTCATGGAAATAAATACACTGTGCTATAAGAAACCCACAGCAGTTCTTGCTTCAATGCAAGCAGACTGGGAATTTCTAAAGAAAACCACAGTAAGTGGCCAAAGATTAGGGATTAGAATGAATTTCACTATCCTTTTAGTCCCTTTGAGAACAGCAGCATTTTCCATTGTTCTGGTTGTATTTCACAAGCCAACATTAAAGACGGGTGCAAGAATTAAGCACTGTCTTACACTAGTGACATTTTAAGGGATTGGCATTGAGTAAGAAATCAGTTGATGGAGATAGTTTTCTGCAAACTTATTCCACAGAAAAACACAGACAATATCAACAACAATTTGCACAGCAAAAAGTACATATTTACCTGTATTTCTCCAGTGATCGGATGGGAAGCAGACTTTGTAGCTTCTGTGGGCTGCCCGATGAAAAAAAAAACATAGATTTTCAAAGTTAATTTTTTTAACAGGTGTGGTTTATACTGCTGTATCCCCACAAATTTTAAAAAACTGTCTCCAGTTGCTATAGTCAAAACTAATGGTTATGTATTTCAACAGCACTTAAAGCCCAGCCCAGCCATTTTGATTAGCCTTTATGCAGGTACAGAATCAAACAACTTGAACACCAAATCTTTACAGTCTGAGCAGACTGGTCACACAAGGAGGCATAAAAACCACATAGTATTAACCCTGTCTAACAAACTTGAATGCTGCCATGAGAAAGAAAGGATCACGTCAAGTAAAACACAACTAGATATTTCTTTTAATATGAGAAAGGCAGAGAGAGGCAAAAGCTACTCTAATTTAAATTGAGTTTAGGTGAAAGTAGGTACAAAGAGTGGAAATAACGGTACCAAAACTAAGTGATGTTTATAAGTGGATTAGACAATTGCAAGCCAACTTACATAAGTCTTGCTTTATTCTGTGTTTTCTGATAATCAATCCAGCTACAACACTTCAGATTCCTCCCCACACTTTTTGTGACACAAAACTTAAATTTTCCATCCTCGCTTTCCTCTCTGTTCTTTATCATTAAACTTTTCTAGGTTTTAGACAAAAAGCAATAAAATCCTTAATGTTTCTCTCTGCCCTTTTTCTTTCCTCCTGTTTGTTGGTAGAAAATAATATCACTACTTGATTAGAATCCTGAACTCACAAAAATATGCCGTTCTGTTAAAGGCTGTTGGCCTTGAGCCACTCTGGACCAACCTCTAATCTACAAGCCATCAGTAAAGCAAGAAAGCTCTGTTTCAGTAGTAGGATTTGAATATTTTTGCATTCTCTCCACATCTGCCTTCTTGGGCGATGCAGCAGAAAACACAGGACGCAAACAAGGACAAATTTACTGTTCTCTGGAGACTGGTTTGGAACTTCTGTTCCCCCAGATGTGAGCAGCTGCCTGACATTATTCCATGTAACTTGTATTTCTATCACTTTTGGAGAAGAGTAAAACTCATCTGCCTCTTCAAGGCACCAGTGCTCTCCTACACTCCAAGAAAACCCTTACAGGCCTTCTTAGGATGCTGGACATCCACTGCTTTAAATCAGCCCAATCAAGTGCTCACATCTCCTGCACCACAGCATGAAGGTAAGGTGATGCACTACCCTTTTCAGGTTTGTGTTGAAGAAACATCCTCTCAATCAGTCAGATCTACAGACCAGAACTATCCAGAAAAATCCACCTAAACATTATCACAATGAAAACACAGGAGAAAACTAGCCCAAATCTGCCTTTTATAGGCATATATTCACTGTCTTGTGTTGCCTTACTTTGGTTTACTACTTTACCTTGACTTCCAGATGTGTTTCTTTATGAGCACAAGCAACAAAACAAAACAAAACAAAACAAAACAAAACAAAACAAAACAAAACAAAACAAAACAAAACAAAACAAAACAAAACAAAACAAAACAAAACAAAACAAAACAAAACAAAACAAAACAAAAAAAAAAAAAAACCCACACACAAAACAGAAAAAAACCCCAAAACCAAACCAAAACAAACTTGGTTTTTCTGTAAATGTGTTTTCTTCCAAAAAATAATTCTCATGAAAAAACATTTATAATCAGCTTTTCTTGGTACCTTACAATGCTTTTAAAGAAGTTTAATTCATCCAACAGCTAAAAAAAGTCATCAACAATCTATGAAATCCTCTGAATCTGAAATGAAATTTTAGGTTTACAAAGTACTCCTAAAACTTGTTAGGTCCTTGATAGACTATTCAGAGAGTGAATTTCACTCCTTTTGCCAAAGACAGGGAGCTACCTGAGCATCATTCAGTCTTTCAAATTAGGGTATAAATGGCTTATATTTCTCATACTTTACCTCTACAATGGATTTTATTATACTTAATAGTTCTGACCTCAGGCTGTACTAAAACGGAAAATACTGACAACACCAAAAATAACATGGAGCTAGCTATTCTGTGACTGCAAAATCCCTGCCAGATAGTCTAAATGCTCTCATTTTTCAGAGTTGGAATAGCAAGAATAATGAGTTTGTTCACTCCTAATGTCATGTAATATGGAATGTATTACTATGGATAATGTAGGAGGAGTTCATAGAGAAGGGAATGGGCATAATGAATTTGTACTGAGACTTCCAAAAGTGGTTAAGGTGGAGTTTGTAAGGTGGAGTCTGTAAAAATACATGTGCACTTTTATATTTCTATATCATTGTTAAATCTCTGTATCATTTACCAGACTGTGATTCAATATATTAAATATTTTCTTTTCTCTGATGTCAGCAGATCTAAGACTGATTATGAAGAATTACCATATATTTTAAAGAGACATAAATGATTTAGGCTGAAAGAGACCTCTCAAGGCCATCTGGTCTAACCCCTAGCTCAGAGCTGTGCCAACTTTGAAGCTGGTTCCCTATTAAGAGGGAGAGATGCAAATAAGTATCTTTCTTTATCACAGCCTCAGTGAGGATTCATTTGTAAAGAGGGAAAAGTATTTCACAGTTGATTTTTTTAGCACCTAAAGGATCTGAGGATTTAGAAAAAAAAGCAATCCATTCCTCATATTAAATGTTTCTATAGGTCATTTATATCCTGGATGTAATCTGCACCATGGAATGATCACATGCTTACACTACAAAAGAAACAGGTCTGCACAAGATACTGTCAGCTCAAGGCTTCCAAAGCTGTGTGATGGCTAATCTAATTTCAATCTGATTTCTTTTGATACTCCCTGCACGCACTGACACACCCTGTGTAAGAGATGGTGCTTTGTAATGCCATCATACCTGCTCAAGCAGGTTGTCATGACCACGAGGTGTAACTTGTCAATGCCAGGCTTTGATGCTGTGCACTATCACTTCCTGTAGTAACATTAAATATGAGAAAATTGGCACTGCAGAAAGTGACAGAGACTACTACAACATTTCTAGAGTGTATATTCTATACAAAAAGCTTAAAAAAAATACTGGCTAAAAATAAAAACAGTTGCAAAAACAAGATCTAGGCAGTTTGGATATTTAGTCTGTCATGATAGTTTGGCAAGGCTGCAGTCTGCCTAGAAATGCTGTCAGCCCAAGGCAAAGAGCAGTTCCAGAAAGGATGAGCTTTCTCTTCTTACAGAGCTCAACACCATTATAAACTTGGCCTGCAGTCAATGAACAGAAACTATACAAGTGAACAAGAGCTACGCTTGTTATGAAAGAAATGCCTCTCAACATGATTTTCAGAAATAAGCAAAGAATATTTAAAATATTTACCTGACTAGTTCTGACTTTTGCATCTCCTACATAAAGGCATTAGTTCTAATAATTTTTTGGTTCATCTCTATAAGCCTCCAGCTGAATTTTCATAAAAGAATCCTAAATCCTTTGTGAAGCAGGAAATTAAATTTATGCATCTAACTTTAGGTGACCTGCTACAGTGCCAAAGCTGGGAACCCCATCCCCTCATGTGGACAGAGGAGTATCTCTCCAGGATACACTGCACAGCAAGGATTTATGGATCTCTATACACTGTGAATTTAGGAGAGTGATTCCTCTCACCAAACGAAAGGGGTTTCAGTGCACTAAGAGCCCTGCTCTGCGCATGCAGTGCCTGCACTGCAATGGCAGGTTTCCCTCCGTGTCAGGAACTGTACTTCAGAAATGTATTACTCTCAGCGGCAAAAATCATGCACATGGCAAACTAGTTCATATGTAAATGAATATAATATCCAGAGTATACTGTAGTGAATCTAACTATTGACCTATGGATTAAGCAATTCTGCCAGATCCCTGAAGTTAGGCCCAGTAAATATTGGCATATGGATTTAACTTGTGCATCACAGACCTGAATTAGTTTGTAGAATGTCTGTGGGCATTGTGGCAAG
Source organism: Mystacornis crossleyi (assembly GCA_013400655.1). Lineage (NCBI taxonomy): Eukaryota > Metazoa > Chordata > Aves > Passeriformes > Timaliidae > Mystacornis > Mystacornis crossleyi. The sequence goes on from VYZQ01021546.1 coordinate 17,307, forward strand.
ACAGAATTACTATCCAAACCAAAATGATCAATAAATATCTTCCCAGTTTGTACTAAATTGCTGGGTGAAAATGATTTCTGTGTTTCCTCTCACATGAAAGTTATCTTGGCGTATTGGAGAGCTGTCTGAAATGAGCAGACACCATTTGCTGGTTCTTGTTTGTGCAGTACCTAAATCACCTGCTCACATCACAGGCATAGCTGCAACAGCACAAAAATACAAACATAACTATAACGCAGTAGGAGCCTGACAGTCCCAAAAAGGAATAAAAGTGCAGAGTAATAAATGTTTAGAAAGCACTTCATTTGCAATGTGAAGCATTGTAAGTGTGTGAGAAGCTCGATATTCAGGACAGCAAGCAGCACTCTTGCAAATTGCTTCAGCAAATGCAGTCTTCACAGCACTGATTTTCACTTCAGGTCTTGACTTTTCACACAAAATGCAAAAATGTGACAGATAACTTTATGTTCTAGTTTTCAGTTTCAACTGTGAAAAAATGCTACTTAATTCCCACTCTTCCCTTTTCAGGTGTGTGGATGCACAAGCAGAAAGAACTTCAGCTGAGGAATGGACAGGATGTAGCAAAGAAAATGAGAAATTATGCTTAGCAAGTTTACAGGAATTAGCTAATGACACAATGTATTTTAATGGTAAATGTTGTTTTCAATCTTTCCTAGGCTTTCAGAGACTTATCACTATTGCTATGATTATTCATAGCTTGTAGCACTTTAAGCAGTAGTTTAGTACAGAGAGGGAAATTATGGTCTTAGTACTATCAGCTTCTTTAGTGGAAATAGTACCTCACCACTGTGTAGGATGCACTTAAAAAGAAAAAGCAACAAAGGCTGGAAAGGGCAGTTTTTTTGTTTAAAAACAGTAATAATAAGTTCAAAAAATATTTTCAGAGGAACCAATCTCTTATGACCTTGGATAAATCACATAATCTTTCTTTGTGTCCAAATTCAATATCTTAACAGTAATATTCATAGTTATCCAGGAAATGAGTTTGCCAGGATGTGCTGTGATTTCTTGCCACACTAAAGAAGCTAAACAGTTTCTTTCTGTCATCAGAATGGTCTTGCTCCATAACTTGGACGTTTCTTACCTTGCTGCTGTGCCGCTTTTTGCTCACTGAGGGAGAACCAGGCTGACCAGGGCTAGGAACAGCACTGGAGGTGGCAGAAGTGGTTCCAGAGTGGACATGAGATCCCTTTTCCACTCCTGAAGAGGCAACCAGAGGCGACTGCTGTAGAGAAACCTTTTGGAGCTCTGCAGCCAGTTGCTTGGGATCAACCCCCGGGGACTTTGCTTTATCTACTGGATTAAAGCAAGAGAGTTTTTGTATTGGTAATTGCCAGCACATCCAAATCCATCTCGCCACGGTACAGGGACAGCATAACAATCTTTATAAGTGTTCATGTCATCTGTCTGTATACTTTGAAGGTGCAAAAGACATCCCAGAAAAAACAGACATGTCTCTGACAATATCAACATCCCAATTCCAATCTTTCTGTGCTAGTGCTACTTACCAGTGCTCCTTACCTAAAAAGCTTTCTGAGAAGGTGCAGTGCTGTATTTCCCCATTCCTTTTCTTACCAAATGTCTGCCCTCCCCACGTTGTTCCCCGTTCCCCATTCCCCCTTCCCGGCCCCGAGTCCTGGCCACTGTCTCAGCTTTTCCCTATAGGTTCCGGTACCCCAACTCCGCCCCTGCACCGCCCCTGCACCCTGAGACCATTGGTCCATGTGCGCTCTCTGCCCGCCCTGTCCCCATGTAAAACTCCAGACTCGCCGCCATTTTGGCTCTCTGCGTTTGGGAACCTGCATGTCACTGTGTGAGTAAAGCCCTCATGTGGTCGCCATGTGGAGACCCTTCTCGCCCCCTTTATCACCACCGAGCTGTGGAGCTGACAGCTGGGCCGGAGCAGTGCGGGGCCGCCCGGAAGGGCTGCGGGGAGCGGAACATTCGCTCTGCCCGAGGCAGCCCCGCTGCGCTCCCCGGGAAGGTTTGCGGCTCGCGGTGCCAACGCAGAAACTACAGACCGCAACAAGAAGGTACCTCCAGCTGAAGGAAAACATGCTTTACAGATCATGTTGAATCAAACTGGAGCTAATTACAGTTTTAACAACTGGCCTGTGCTATCATTCATTGTTTGAAATTGGTCCAGTTTCACCAAGTATTTGAACTTTCTTGTAAAAAGTTTAAATCTCATTTTATTTTTTTAATCAACTGGACAGTGATCAGAACTGCTCCTGAGATAATTTACACAAAAAATAAAGAGAAAGAAACCCTCAACACTTTACTGCCACAAATTAATCAAAAAAGAAAAAATGTAAACAAATGGAGGCTAAAAGCCCTGATTCATCTTTTGTTATTACTCACAACTGTGTGAGGCATCTGTAGGAGGAGTCTTGACTGCCCTCCCTGCTGCCCAGGAATGAGTGGGAGGAATTTACCCTTTGCAGATAACAATTTCTATTCAATACAGAAATGAAGTCAAGTAAGTTTCATATATGCTAGATTGAATAGAGTTACAAGGATACTAAGCACAGCTTGATTCCCAGATTCTCAGAAGTCTGAGAGGTTTAAAACAAGACTTTAGCCTTATCCTGCCTGCTTGGCTCTAATACATTTTTCTTTCAAAGAAAATTGAGATTGTTCCTTTCTAAAGCACAAGCAGCCTGCCAAACCTCAGAGGTAATGGCAAGAAAGACTTGATAGCCAGAGAAACTGCACAGAGTTGTTCCAACTTAGAAACCACTAGAAGATTGCCAGACTAGGAGGAAGCATGCCTGCAAGAATGGAGTAATTTTCTTTTATGTATGTTCCTTCTCATTTTTAGTTTTCTTCATTTAAAAAAAAAAAAAGTAGTTTATTCTAGTTTTTGTCCTTTCCAAAACTGATTCTAGTGTCTGTGAATGCTTTTGGTGAGTTTGATCTGCTCACAAATTAAAAAGTTTTGGGTACCTCTGCTTCAATGCTCTGTCAGACTCAGTCTTTGCTTTCAATTATTATCGATAACATCAATTTTCAACTGAAGGTAGCATGATGGTAAGTATATTAATAGCTAGGAAATTTCATATGGTCAGAAAATGGAGGATTCAATCCAGGTAATTTAGGTAGTGATTGATGAAAGAGCTGCCACAAAACCGTGGAACTCAGAGTGGACCCATGAAATGGTGAGTGAAGCAGTCTTTTAATCTGCACTGAGCTTGCTGAGGGGCTGCATTACTAGTTCAGATTGTGGATGTTGATTCAAAGTTAGATTAGATATGACTGAAGCCTGCATTGGACTGAAGCCTGCAGTTGTGGTATTGATTGAACAGCAGGAAATACACCCAAAAGCACTGCCATCTTAGAACTCTCATAACAAAACTGACTCCTTGCTACTGCATCCCTATATCCAGTAAATACTGTTCTTTCATCACTTATAGCAGGCCACAAACCTTGTATTAAGCTAACGGGCATTTTCATCAAGGTCTTTTCCAACACTGACAGTTCTATGGTTCTGTGAACATAGGCCTTAGGACCTGTGTGTTATTTGGACTTGCTGCAGTTTCCTGGGAGCTTTGCTTTGTCTGTCTGGCTGCAACAGCAATTGTCTAATGACCAGATAGCTACGACCTTAATTTGTCTGAGTTATACTTTGCCTTGTATAGTGGTGTGGTATAGTGCCCATTCTTAATTATTTTGATACAGAAAGGCACAGCTGTAATTGCACCATGCAGACTGAAGTTTTTATGACTCCAGATTAATAACGCAGTTTATAGGAGCAGAGGCCTGGCGTGACAACAGAATGCTGCAAGATTTGGACACAGGATGGCAGCCGAGGCCCCAGGGAAACCAGCAACTCTCTGGCCAGTTACTGACACAGGTGCAAACCCAGGGACTGGGCAAGGTAAACTTTAGGGGCAACCGAAGGAAAAAGGACAACAATGTATCACATGTAAGGTTTACATTACCCAGCACTCAGAGGTATTTTTCCTCTGGGCAGCTTTCCGCCCCCAGCCTGTAGGGCTGCTTGGGGTTGTTGTGACCCAGGTGCGGGACCTGGCATTTTGCCTTGATGAATCTCAAGCAATTGGCCTTGGCCCATCAATCCAGACTGTACAGATTCCTTTGCAGAGCCTTCCTACCCTCCCAACAGATCAACAGTCCTGCCCAAATTGTGTTGTCTGAAAGTTCATCAACGGTGCACTTGATCCCCCCATCTTGCCTTTTTATATAAGGCTTGGTCCCCTTTCTACCCATGGCAATATTTGGGATGTAACACCAGAGCTTACAACACTAACATAACAGCTTATATCACATTCAATTTTCAGTTGCAATCCAGTCCTACAATATCAAAGCAACATCTTGTCTCTCACCTGTCCTTACTGGCTCATGCAGCTCCAGATGCTGGGGATTCTCAGAGTCCGAGAGCATGTTCAGGTCCCTAAAGAAAGCAGTAAGAAGCCTGAGACAAAAGAAACTCTTTCCTCATACCCTCATTATTGTATTAAGTAGGTAAATGAATAGTGGTTCATGACAGAAAGCAGCTCCCAAGCATGGTCCTTTCTTAGCTGATATATACTTGCAGTGCTGTTAAAGAGCTGAGAAGAAAAGCTTCTTTTAAGGTGAAATCTTGAATGGATTTAATGCAAGTGTATGCATTTCTCATGATGCTTAAATGAATTTCATCTAAGGGATACAGTTTTCACTAAAACTGAAGTTATTACTAAATTACCTTTTTTTCCTAACGCTGGTAAATTCAGTGAACTGTATGTTTCTCAATGAGAGGAGATTGTGGCCTGAAAATGGAGTTATCATTGTTTATAAAAACATAATTACTAGCATCTGATTCAGTTTATCTCTCCTTCTGATTTCAAGAGAAAAACAGAACAAACAGATCTCCCACATTCACAGTGAACTCTTGCTTGTTATTACATTGATGCTTTGTGCTAACAAAGGTTCCACCTTGACAACTGTAAATTAAAATTAAAAAAAAAAAAAAAAAAGCCATGAAAAGCCAAAAAGAAATGGAAACAGAAAGATGGGGAAAAACTCACAGTCTTACACATATTTCTGCTTCCCCACTCTGCTGAATAATAATGCTCTGGACCTCTTCATAAGTTTTCCCAGTCAAGGGGATGCCATTCCATTCCAGCACCTGCATTCCTAAGAAGGCAAAACAGCAAGAGGTCAAGGGCTCAGATTTTGACAAAGGCATCAGTTAGATCCTTCTTGCCTTGCTTTTCCAAGACATTTTGCTGTGACATTCAGTGAATGTTGTTTAAATGGCACAAGACATTAGCAAAGCCCTTTCACTTCACACAGATTAGACTGCTGAATGTTATTGTCCCTTCAGTTAGAACTTACCTGCTGAAACAAGACAGGAGATTAATTCTCTTTGATTCAAAGTATACATGCACTCTCCACAGTCTGGGTTGCATGATATTGAAAAATTTTTCCAATATCAGAAACATGCACACCTACCAGCACAGCAAGAAACCAAAACATTCTGTATATCAGGCCAGCCATGGTCTTGGAAGATAACTGTTTCCTACAGTGACAAATTGCTGTTAAGAAGCTGAGCTTCAAAATGGAATTAATTTGTGAATGTGATTAGATAATTCAAATACATTTTCTTTACTCTGTCATTTACAAAAATACAAAAAAGTGAAGGCTGTTGGACTAACCAATTTAATGAAAAAAATGGGCCTCCACATTTCAAACATTAGCCTGGTAATATTCAGGTTTAACTTCCGTATTTTTTCTAATAAAAAAATTGACAAAACAGATGAACATACTTCTTTGTGGAGGATATAAACAGAACTATAATAATTAGGCTGAAAAATACTAAATACTGAGAGAATCTTCTGTGTCTTCCAAGTGTCCCAGGACTGAGTCAGGAGACTCAGTACAGTTCAAGGTATCTGTATAAGGAAGTTTTATGCTCAGTATTTACAGAGTCAATCCCTCTATAAATCACATGTGGTATATTCTGATAAGATGAGAAATCTTTTGGTTAAGGTGAAATGCTTACACAAAGCAAACTCTAGATTCATATCTGGGACTTAAAAACTGAGGTTCTGAGAACTGGGTTCATATTTTGAATTAATTAGTCATAAGGATGACTCCAAACAGATTAACTTCTCATCAATGTCGAAATGTCAAAATCCAAGCCGCTGGCTCTAGTGGGAAAAAAATTGTTTAGTGGGACAAGATACTGAATTCTTTATAGTCCACTAAAAGCAATGCATTACAAAACATCTGAAAACCACATCACACACACAGCAAAGAAAACCACGGACACTTAGCTTGCTACCACTTACACAGATAAAACCAAGTCTTCACCTGGGTCATATTTTAATTTCAAAATCCTGTGCTGTTGCATATAACAAATGGGAAAAATAATGAAGTGAAATGTGGAGATAAACTCATAGAAAAGCATGCTGCTAAATAAAATATAACAAAAAATTTTCATGGAATAAATCAGATTAAATTATTTGACAATGAAAGACTATGAGAAATAAATATACAAATCTATATTCCCAAATTTTCCATAGGATTCCATGAATTAGGAGTTGAAATACCAGAATTACTCAAAACTGTTGTCAGCCAGAATTCATCATTTTGTTTGTAGAAGTTTACAGAAAAACAAACTATGCAGAATGACTAAAAAGTGATGCTCAGAAGGCAGTAAAGCCAGCTGCCTAATGTCAAAATTGATTTGAATTTTCCTAAAATTTAGCCCCTTTCATTTACCAGCCATGATTCAAAAACACGGTCTTGCTTTTGCTTGTTAAAGCAGATCTGATTTTAAATTCATTTCCTCTGGAATAAAGCAACAGTAATTATGAGCAAATTCATTTCCCCCTGATTTTCAGTCATACAAATATAACAGCATGGGCTTGGTCTGTAGGCTCCTAGAAAGGAAGGAACTGAAGTTATTTTTGGTTTTTTTCAATGTGTGCCCTCATAATGCTAATCATGGCATAGGATGTTACGTATGACAGTATGAACCTCATGATTAAGACAAGCAAAACCACCACTTTGACTTGGCAAGGAACAAGAACAAAAGCTGAAAGATTTAGATATTTGAGAGAGCATCCTTCTATTAAAAAAAAAAAAAATAAAGAAAGATTTATTGACAAAATACTACGAGATCCTGTCTTGGGTTTAGCACATATCACATCCTGCTTGCATGGCTTCAGAAAAAAATTTAGCAAGGGAGCATTAAGGCTATCATCAACAACTCACTTTAATTTAAAAGACTAGCAGGAAGAGCTTAGCTCTACCACTGCAGTGCCAGGATTTGGAAACCAAGTCCGATTTCCACTGGTGAGACTTTCAACTGTGTGCAGCAGCACTGTACTCACTCACTTGGTCAGAAAGGCCACACACGCATGAACAAAGTAACAACCTGAAAGGAAATGGAATTTCAACAGCCTTGGCTCACACAGAGATTCATTTAACCTGTCAATATAGGGGTATTTTCTTTTTATTATGTGCCTTGTGGATCCATGAATGTTTAAAATCAAGCAATTTAAACAGGACTTAAATGATCAGACTGAGAGCCCTGGGGTCTAAGAAAAAAAAAAAAAAAGTAGGCAAGAAGTTGATTTCTCTTTTCTCAGCATGTAACTGCTATACACATTTTGTTTAAAAAAAGGGTAATGTTGCAAAGAAAACCTTTAAAAGGAATGCAAGTCTAATTAACAAGAGCGGAAAAAATTACTGAGAGATCAGAAGAGACTTGTGATAATTCTTTTTTTCCTCAAGCAGATCACATTCTCCCACTGGTGTTTGGTTGTCAGGCCATGATAGTCACATTTCCAAAAGTTTCTATTCTTCAAATCACCAGTTTAGTGGGAAAAAAAAACAAACAAAAAAAAAAACACCACCAGGAAGATGAGAAAACTTGGCTTGCTCCATGGAAACTCTGCTGACTGAAGAAGTACTAGTAATTGCCCTGATAATAAAATATATAATGTCTTCTAGCATCTTTCTTTTATTATTATTTTATTGGGTGAGCAACAACTTATTTTTAGCAATATCAGCTCCCACAATCTCAATAAATACATCCTTCACTCCATCACCCGGGTGATAAAGCTGTACTGTCTAACTGAATGTGGTTGTATATGTAACATTCCTAATGATGCAACAGCAAAAACCAAATTATTAAATATGCAGATAGACTAGGTCTTTGTATTAGAGTTGCTGTCACTTGGAAGGCACAATATTCATCTCAGTTTTCACCCATCTTACATGATTTCTAATATTTTCTCTCCTTTTTCAGACATAAGATACCTGCATAATTAAATTTGAAATGGAAAGGAATCTGAAAATCATCCAAGGATTTGATTTCTCTAAATATGAGTCTTGACACAGTTGATTCAAATACAGAAATATTAAACTGAACCACTGAACATCTCTTGAATTTTATTCCCGTTTGTAATATAATGTACACTATCATAGAGTTAATCTCAGTCACTTTGAATACACTAGTATACTGCAGCCTCCCTTATTCTGTATACCCAAGGCACCCAAGAAGTGGAAAAACTGTTATTTGCTGTGTCACTAAGAGTTTGTAATTATTTCCAACTATACTTGTGTATAAAACCTATTATTTTTCCATTTTTTTAGAGTCTCAGAACTGCTGTCCTGCTGGAATTTAAAAATATCTAAATATTACAGCCTTGGAATAGAGCCTCTGATTTTGGTTGCATCATAGTTATACCCACAGATAGCTGGGGATCGTTCTCTGCTTCTTCATAGTTTGTATTGTTTATCCTTATGCATAATAAACATGTCAGTTTGAATTGCATTTTTCACTGATCTAATGCTCACAGCGGAAAATGAAATTGTACTCCATAGACTAGCAACTTCAATCAGTAAAATGTGAATATTAGTATCTTTCTATATCATATAGGAATTAAAATTCACTAACATTACTTGGAAATCCCAGAAAGTGCTATAAAAGTTAAATGTGAACTCAGAACAAGGAGAAACAATATAAACTTGCAGTCTGACATTCACCACTAAATTACTTTATGGTCTGTGCTCTCCAGTTATTTTTCTTTTATTTCTAAATGTTTTTGATTGTTCAAAATAGGTTGATGAAAGTCAATAAGTTAATGTATTTCCCCAGACTGCTGGGCATGAATCACACCAAAACTCATTATTTGTTGTAGACACCTTAACTTCCTCTCCCATTCATCATTCACATTCAGGCTGAATATTTTCCACTTATTACAATAATTATTATATAGACAACATACACGATTCTTAAAAATGGATATGTTATTCATTGAGTAGAAAGGATATAATGCACCCTCCTATGCCTCATGGCTGCTATACTACTATAAAATGGCTTTTATAAAAGTACAGCCAGAGAAAATCAGTCTTGTATTTGAGGTGTACTTGGCATTTTCTTGGTAGCCTACCACTGGCTGAAGATTTATATATATATATATATATAT
>VYZQ01021546.1:27281-56930 GCA_013400655.1 Mystacornis crossleyi
CTCTACTTTTAAAAACAATTTACTATGAATTCATATTTTTTAAAAAAATCATGCAGTAATATATGGTAGAATGAAAAAGTCTTTTCATTCCAAGTCACCTTAAGATTCACCTAAAGATCAGTGAACAAAGAGGCTGCAGGAATTTCTCTTTGCTATCTTCTTCATGAATGGTAAGTAGCTAAAACCATTATTGTCATGAGAGTTTAATGCCAGATATGAATTTAGACTAGTATATCCCTGCCTGCGCTCTATATTTATATTTGTGTATTCAGAATTAAGTGAAGTTTTTTCAATTTCCCTTTTTAAGGAATAATTTATTCTTCTTTACACAAATGCAGTTCTGTTAGTCTGACTTCTCACAGTTACATCCGTGAATGGAGTGATATTCGGGCTTGAAATTTTCCTTTGCAGGGGCAAGAATAACAAGTCATGAGATGCAAACAAACAGTTCTTGTGGAAGTTACAGTTTGTGTCTGAAGAATCACTCTATTAGTTTCTATTCTGCCTAAGAAGATGAATTATGATGTCAAACATGTTAAATAAAGTCTATATAGAACACTGTTGTCATCACGACACCTCTCAAAGATTTTTCAATGGCCTTGGGAGTCTGAGGTCACTCGGTTTGTTGTGCCTACAGAAGAGGTGACTGAGGGGAGCAATTATCATGGTCTACAGCTTCCTCACAAGGGGAAGTGGAGGGGCAGGTACTGATATCTTCTCTCTGGTGACCAGTGATGGGACTTGAGTGAATGGCATGAAGCTCTGTCAGGGGAGGTTAGGTTAGATATTAGAAAAAGGAATGGGCTCCTCATGGAGGTGGTCACAGCACCAAGACTGCCAGGAGCACTTGGACAAGGCTCTCAGGCACATGGTGTAATTCTCTGGACTGCTCTGTGCAGGGGAAAGCACTGGACTCGATGATCCTTCTGGGTCCCTTCCAGCTCAGGATATTCTATGATTATATTCTATGATTCTATGAATGAAATATGAGTGGGAATTTATGTATGTAGGACTCCCAGAAAAATTGTGCTGGAAGAAAAGAGTGATTCACGGCACATAGGTTAGCATGTCCTCAAGATCCTAACTCATTAAAATGTGGTTTCTCAGGGCATTTTGCTCAGGTAAGGAAAAGCAGCTTAAAAAAGACAAGGCAGAACCATACTTTAGCAAAGCACTGATTAAATCAAATCAGTGAGTGCAGCCTGAAACTATAAAAAGATTGCCAGGAAGATAAAGAACAGGACAAAGACCCCGAGATAAGGAAAAAAGGACAGAGAGTAACCCAGCAACATTTTCCAGTGACTCAGAGGGGTATGAGGTAGAGAAACAAAAGATAACTATCAGCTTCTGAAAGTGTGCAAAAGACCATCACACAGTTGTCAATTTACAAAGCCAGAGGGTGAGAAGTAGACTCAGCAGCTGGCATCCCTTGCTCTCTGGACATTCCACTTACATATACACATCCTGGTGCTTGGGAGAGAATGGGTATATTTGGAAAGTACAACACAGAAAGAACTAATACCAAAGAAAAGTTGCTCTTAAATGAGGACCCCCAACATGCTGACTCTCTTGGGGCTTCCTGAAAAGGCTCTCCTCACACAGATCTAGGGGTCTAACCCTTGCTTGATGAAGTCCTGGCTGGTCTCCAGCAATGTCACCACTAAGGGACTACAGAAGCCAATTCAGAAAAGAATGGAATTATTGGGATAATTTAAATACTGAACCGTGCTAGGAATGAGCAAAGGCCATGGTCATGCATCACATGGCCATGCTACTTAAGGTCATAGAGAAAAAAGAACAGAAAGTTTTTGTGACTCACAGTAGGCAAGCACCACTGTTTAAGCAAAAAGTCAAGTCTTAATGAGAATGGCTGAAGACCTTAAAATGCCAGTCTGTCACACAGAATAGACTGAGATCCCTACTTGATGTGTTCTAATAGGAGTCACCCTGTCGATCATAATGCTCTGTACCCTGGGAGTAATTTTTACAGTTGTGACACTGTGTGAGTGTTCAAATATAAAGTAGAATTTACTCACTATTATCTCATTTGTGAGAGTAACGTAACCTGAAAACTAAGGAAAGTGAATACAAATTTCTGGCCAGTGCTCTGTGGTTCTCATCTCCTGTATGTATCTATTTTTCATATAATACATATAATTCTTCTTTTAAGAAATTTTTTTGAAATTATGCTCTTCATAACATAAGGTAAGGTAAATCCATGATATTATCTTGGAATCAACATGTTTCTGTTCTAATTCAAGTTGAGCTAAATTTTTCAGTCATTCAAATGACTTTTTTTCAATGAACATTCTTTATGCTTCTCTTGTAGAAGCTAACTGGATGTTTGTAAAAATTCCTGACACATATGTGTCCATAGCTGTAGAAAGTATGTAGAAAAACTTGTTTGATTATTGGCAGGTTTCAACAGACTATAATCTGAACCACAAGTGAAAATGCATAAAATATTTTTTTTTCTTTTTCATCAAATTTTGAACAGATTTAGGACAATATAGAAAAGAGCATGGAAAGCAGTATGTATGTCTGCAGGAACTGTCATGCACACATGCGTACGACTGCTTTGGTTTTGCCTTCTTTTGGTCTAAGAGTCAATGTACCAATTTTTTGGCTGTAAAATGGTTAAGTGTCCTGCCTCAGTAGTTGTCTAGGAATTTTGAGTAGTTAATGAATGAACAGAGGCAGATTCCTCTTAGGATGTCTCATCTCAACTGACACCTATTTGGAATGAGATGAATCATGTCCCTTAGGTATCCTTCCTTCACTTATGGTTAGAAAAAGAGCCCGTAATACAAGTTGAGGTAAGATATTTACTTTTCAGACACTTACAAATATGTGTATTGATTCCCTCCTTTGTCATCTAAAGTGATAAGTCTGTCCTAGAAACTGAAAGGGGCTTTTTTTCTCTCAATTTAGCAAACGGGCAGCTATACGTTATCAGTGAGATGAAGGACCTGAAAGATAGTGAATCTCAGGTGAAGGGGATTAATGGGGCACCATCAGAGACTGAGCTGTTAGTTCTGCTTCTGCAGCAACCAGCCAGGTGAGCAGCACAAGCACACCAATTAGTCTCTCTGCCTCAGTTTCTTTATGTGTTAAAAATGCACAGTGGAAAGATAATGTCATTGTACATTAACTTTGGGATGTCCAAGAGATAAGTGCTACTAGTAAAGCTAAGTGCATCAGAAATCCTACTAAAAATAGAGTTGTAGGAGATAGTACTTGTGAAGTATTAAGTGCTGGGTATAAACTCTCCAACTTTTGTATCCCTATAATTTATTCACAACAGAATTTAGTGATAAATGATAGGATTATTCAACTTTAAGAAATACAGGTTCCACATGTGCTAGAAAAATGATACACACTCGTAATTACCTGTTAGAACTGACATTTTCACAGAACGTTGAAAAACTGCAAGATTTCAGTTTCTAATAATTACTTGTTCTTCCAAGTTTAGTGATAAAAGTAGGCACAAACCCCTTTTTTAGGAACACTTGATTAGCGACATTAATGATAGTCCAATTTCAGTGCTGGGTTCAGAGCAAAAAAGTTCCCTCTTGATGCCAAGGCTGCTCAACTCAGCCAAGATTGGAGATCCCAAAGTAGACTTTTCTGGAAGCTTAAGCACTGTCTTTGCACAATCTGCATTAGGAACTAAGAATCAAAAAAATCTGATCTGGTTAAATGTGGTTTGCAAGTAGATCTTATGAGTAGAATCAGAGAGACCTAACCAATCTAGGGCTGAAAATTTGTGCATGGTCATATTTAAGTATGTAGTTCAACTGGCTGTACTGGTTTTGAAATGACAGAGTGATCTCTTCCCACCTCACTGCAGGGGAGTGAGAGAGAAGCTGAGTGAGGCGTAGCTGCCTACCAGGGTAAAACCACACTTACAGAACTGCAACACGAATCGGAGAAAGGAAAGTGAGCCCCTGCAATGACTGTGAGAATGGCCATACATCTCAGTGAGAATGGTCCATGATATGCAACTAAAATTGTCTTAAAAATAATAACGTAAAATATTTAAATTTAATTTGAAATTAAATTACTTTAAAATAGATATTCTCACTACCTTAGAATATAATTCTGCTGATGTTTACACATCTTCAACATGCTCATTACTGTCAGCTGAATTTTTTTTATTAACATCTCTGTATACAAATTTGATCTGCAATACTTGATCAAAGAAGTAGTAGTATTCTTACAAATAAGCCCATTGTAATAAAATTAGAATATATGCATGACGAAATAGCATTGCAAATAAATGATGCAGGATTACACCCATAGTTTTGTCATTCTCTGCAGGGTTTTTCAAAAGGAATTTGAATGCAAAATTACTGAAGCTATTCTGTACATGCAAGATCGGATGGTGATTATCTGGCAGCTACACACCTAATCAACTTCTATGAATACTCACAGGCATACTGATTAGCAGCAGCTGCTATTTCTTCTCATTATCTGCACTAAAACAAATGATCTCTTATCAGCCTGTACCTCTGTATTTATGTGTTTCTTTCGATCACAATTAATGTTCTGAATTCATCGTGTTAGCATCAGGAAGACAAGCAAAACAAACTTACGATACCACATTCTTTTACTGATAGCTGTAGTTGTAGAAATACAATTTGTGCCCCTCCAAGGAAAGCAGTTTTCTCATGGGAGGAGTTGCTGTTACTCCAACCATGACAGCAACCACAAGAAGGCCCTGCAAGGCCCTGCTTGCAGATGATGACCAGAAAAAGGAGGACAGGGCTGGTAGTTCAGGGCTCACTTTCAAGCCTTCTGAAGGCACGTAGGAGTTTTTCTGCTGAAGGGTACCTGAAAACTCATAAGGAATAAGACAGCCTACAAGATGTGGTTTATGGTTTTGAGGTGCATCAAAAGATGGGAGTTGGGCTTGATGGAACTGTGGCAGGTACAGGTAGGACAGGTGCTGGGAGGATTTGCCCCCCAGCCGAGTGCTCCGTGACAATGGTGTGGTGCAGGTACTTGACCCACAGTTCCTCTTGCTGCACAGCAACCAGAAACTGCTGCCCATACAGGCAACCCCTTGTCCAGTAACAGCAGCAGCAATAAGCCTGTCTACTTTGATGCTTCCATAGTCTCCACTTAGCAACTACACGCTAGCCCTAGGACAAACTCTGCCCCTATTTCTTCGAATTTGGGTATTTTAATTACACATCAAAATCACATTTAAACACCCAACTGTTACCAAATTCTCAGCACTGCATCCTCACCTTAACTTCACTGGGCATTGCAACAGCTTATTCTCCCTCAAATATGTGCTCAAGTGAGATATCAAGCATTATTTTTTAGACTGCCAAATATAAACATTAAACTGACATTTCATCTGTAGATTCAAGATCAAATGTATATTATGGGTCAACAAGGACAAAGGAGTTTGATCACTTCACTGCTTAGTCTTTTAAGACTTCTTTCGTTTCACCAAAGCTATCAAACATGTCTGAGTCTTTTTCCGAGGTGTCAAATATAAAAATTATTAGTGTCAAACAATGTAAGAGAGTGTTGGGGGTTGAGAAAGTTTTCTTTTTGTATGTGTATGTGCTCTTTTCTTCTCCTCTCAAAGGAATTTTTTCCCATTTAAAGAGGCGATTGCTGGGGTACTTAAGAGAAACAAAGGACCTAGCCAGCCACAAGGGAGGGGCCCAATTGTCCTTTTTTTGGTCTTGGTGGCGTCTTCTCAGGTGGGGGAGCAGAGATATCTCGAGATTTAGAACTGGAAAAAAAGAGGTGGGGTAGAGTGCTTGGGATTCATTGCTCTCCTGGCGTTTGGAGGGAGCAGAGACTGCAGCGGCCGCGGAGAGAGTTCATCTCGCTACGAGGCCGTGTTTTCTGCTGTCTTTGTCCTTCTGCCCTNTAAAACAATCATCTCTACTTTTTTTACATCAAACCACTAAATATTCTTTCCCAGGTGAACGGAGGAAAAATAGCTGCTGTATTTAAGAGAATAAAAATTACATATTTTCTTTATTCCACAGAACATTTAAGTAAAAGGACCCTCCACTCAAAGCTGAGCAACTGCATATGTGAAATACTGTGAATCAGTTATGCAACAACAGGTAAAAATAAGGCAAAAATATATGCGAGAAGTAAAAAATGCCAACTGAAACTGCAAATCCCCCAAACATACTGAGTACAATAGAAGAGTGAATCACAAATGATACCATATCCCTTAGAGAAGAAAGTCTTTGAACAATTCTCCTTTGGTGAAAAGTATCCAAGGAATTGCTAAACTGCCTGTGGACTCATCCCATTTCAAAGGCATTTCTTTATCTTCACCAAAACTAATAACTATTTTCTCTAAAAGTAAAAAACAGATTCACCTAATTAGATTTTTAAAAATAGATAATAATAAATACTGTATTGAATCATTGAATCATAATATCACAGAATGGGTTGGGTTGGAAGGGACCTTAAAGATAACCTAGTTCCCACCTCCCTGCCATGGGAAGGGGCACCTTCCGCTAGACCAGGTTGCTCAAAGCCCCATCCAACCTGATCTTAAAACATCTACAATAAATTTTAAAGAAAATAATAAAAAGTCCAATCCCTTTCCCCAGTTCATTCCAGTGAATGGAAGCAGTAGAAATACAATTTCCAATTATTTTCCTTCTTTGTCTTTTGTTTGGAGGCCTTCAGGAGTGCTCCTAATCCTACTGTATCTCTATTCACTAGCAAATGAAAATAACTTAACCCATAATGCATCCTGACAATCTATAAATGTAAACTGCCGATGGAAAATTGGTTTCATTCAGAAATGCATCTCTTCAAAGCATGTACTTTTACAAATTGAAATTCATCAAACTGACCATGATTTTACTTGTACCACTGCATTCAGTGACAGCTGAAAATGGAGCATGATGTTCAAATTGCAATTCCAATACTTAATGCTCATGTTCCAGTTAGAGATGATGCTACTGGGAGGGCAGGCTCAAACAAGAAAGAGGAGATATTGCATCTTACGATATATATAAACATATATACCCATACAGGCATACATCTATACAGATACCACAGATAAATATGTTTATTTTTTGATATCTGGTGGTTCATCTGATCAAACAGAGATACTCTTATGTTTTCTTTCCTGTTTTACTTCCTGAAGTACATGATGTGAAATCAGGTGATCACTAAGAGCTTTTTCAGGAATAACAATGAGCAGTATTGCTCTTTATAACAGTCACTGTAATGATGGTGGCATAGTCCAACTCCTTTTTGCTAATATACTCTGCAAGTGTACACATGCTGATATAAACCCCTTGAGCTAAATATTTTGTTGACATAGTCATGATTTCTACTGGAAGAGATAGCTATGACCATGCAGCTGTAGCAGTAAACTTGCTTAAGGATGGCGTAGAATAATTTATGTGACTTTGGCGGAATAGCTAGTTAAATTTCATCCTTAAACAGATCAGAACACTTAGGTGCAATAATTTAGTTTTATGTGTTGCTATATTGCTGCAATTGAGGAAGCTGTGAGATGACCCCAGTTCATAAATTTAAAGCCAGCAAATACAGAAATCTTTGATTACCCATGGGGCTTATTAAGCCTTCACCTTTAAACAATGCATGTTACATCCAAAGATATGTGATTAAGGATACCGAATGAGAAATTCTTCATATGAAGCATTAACAAATATAGGTGGATCCCTTTTTAGACGCCTTGCAAAAGCATTCCTGTAAAACACATTCAGAATTCAGGAGCTGGGGGTTGTCCATTAGGTGGCACCAAATTTTTCCACATCTATGGAAACTGCAGGCAACAGAGAAGCATTTATCTGCTATAGTTGTCAGGTGCTCTCCCAGCTAGTCCCCATTCAGCGACAGAATGTCTGAGGTGGCATTGCAGCCCATCCATGTGCACCACTGAAGGGTATTCATCCAGATAAAAATGTGTGTGCTTCGTGCTCATCTGCTGTAAAGCTGTTTTTATCATATCTACCAGTCTGTCTGCATCATACACAACAAGGATCACTGTCATGCTTGAAGGTACTTTCAGTTCCTTCTTTGGATCTTCACTCCTTCCAAAACAGTGGAAGGTGTTTCTCTTGTCCCATGTTCTCTACAACTATTTAATCAGAAGAAAACCCCTGCTTTGCAACTAATCAGTCAGCTTCTACTGTGTGAATTGCAGAGGTATTACTATCACTGAATAGGCTGATATTTCTAAGAATACTACAGTGGTCTGTGAATAAGATGATGAAAGATTTATCTTTTCTTTCTTTAGTACTGTCTAAGACTAAAACTGTTTCTACTTCCCCCTTAACACCAGTCATGAAAGTACCTTCCTAGAATTTTGATTCCTTTTATCCTTTCTCTCACACACATCTCAGGAACTCTCGGTTCTTTCTATTCAGTTACTTCAGACCCATCTGAAAAGTATAATCAGTTAATGTAATACATAACTTTGCTTTACTTAGACATAAGTCAATGCTTATTTCTACTTAGCAGTTCCAAAGCTGTCTGTATGAGCAGCAAATGTATGAATTACATGGATTGATTCCACTTCACCCACACTATGACAGAACTCATTTAGCAAGCATAGAGCTCACACCATGATGAGCATTGCCTGGAATGACTCATTTCCTTTTACTGTCATCTTAAAGGTTAATTTCATGGGGTGCTGTTCAGCACATTATCTAGTAACTAAGAAATAATGAAACCTTCTATTCACTGGGGTGACTGGTCAGCACCTCTAAATGGCCCTGTCATTGCATGTGGGCAGGTAAATGGCACTCATCTTTCCCATGAAAATAGATTCTAATATTGAACATATATCATGAATATAAATGATGAACATGGGAGTTTGTTTTTCACCACACTGCTTTCCTCTGTTCTAGTACTAAACAGATCATCATAGAATTCTTTTTACCTCCTGCCTGCTCTTTTTCACCTTGTGCCTGCCATGACATGCAGCCTAACCTTCCAACATAGGTCTGTCTCATATTTATTGTGCATTTGTAGTGCAGTCTGACTGCACATGAGCAGTGTACAAGTTCACAGGCCTGGGCTAAGGCAACTTGGGTGCTCCTGTGCAATACAGCAGTTGTTAGCAGTCTTCTGGCTCTGATGAGGAGTTCTCAGAAGGAGGAATTCCCTCTGAAAGTTGAACCCTCAGAATGGAGCTTGTGGGCAGCACCAAAACTAACCCTCCTTTTCTGGATATCTTTAAAGGCTATTCCAGACATGCTTCCTCCTGATGTGAGCTGTTCTAGAATGGGAAGGGAGCAGAAAGGTAGCACATGAGCAAGCAAAAAGATTCCAAATCTCTTCCCTATGTCTTTAATTTGATTTTCTTTTTGTAGATGTACATCACTGTGTCTCTACCCTGTCCTTACTGGCCTCTAAGGAATAAATTTATGAAAAGGAAAGAAAAACAAACCAAGCCAACAGAAAAGCCTTTACTCTTCCAAAGGCTAAGGAACCACTCTAGTACAAGCTTTACTACAGGATGATAGTTCTTTCTCATCAAATTACCGTTAACATCTTTAAGGCTGTCTCGGACTGATCTTACTGATTTTTTAAGATTTAATACTTTTTGGTTATTAGCATTTCCTTTTGGTTTGGCAGCAATGAGTCCCCAGGGAAAGGTCCCTTACAGTCAAAATTCATAGGTATATGCATAATATTACATAGGTAAGTGGATCTTCAGTGGAATTCTTGGCATTCAGAAGTTGACATAGAGCTGTAGACTCATTATTCCGTATCTTTGTACAAAATTCACCAAAAATGAATTTTTTTTTTCTTTTTTTCCATAGCATCAGAAGTTAAACACTTTATTCCCCACCTTTTCCATGTGAAGGTGGGATGATCTTACTATAACTCAAATAGTTAAAATCCAATTTAAGATCTAAATGAAAGTACAGAGTTCTTCTGCACATTTTATTTTGGACTGACAGTGCCCACATCCAAAGAGAAGAAAGATTAACATATTACAAACACAGGAATAAAGTACTTACTAAACATAAAAAGATTTGTGACATAGTAATGCACTAATGAACAATCCCTTTTGTTAAAGTCAATGTAATACATCAAACAAAGAAAAATTAGTTGGAATAAGGAACACAGTAATGTGACTGGAGCATTTTATTGTTTCATTGGAAATAATTCTTAAGAAAGCTCCTGTTTCATAACTAGGTGGTTTGGGGAATAACAGGAACATGTGCAATAATGCCAGGGAAAAATGTACATGAGATCAAGAAAAAGTAACTGTGTTGCACTTTTCATTCTATTAAGACAGTTTTCCCAGAATTACCAGACTAAATAATAATTTGGCTTTATAATTTGGAAGATGTACCAGCTGAAACTCAGAAATCAAGATCCAAGTAAAAACAAAATGGTCCCAACCACTTGTTTTTAATGAAATTCAATAGTAAGCAACATAATTTCAAACACAGCTCTCCTTAGACGCAGAAGGTTCTGAGCAACTCAACATCTGGAGAAGGCCCAGAACTGAGGTTTCTTGTTCCCTTCCACTGCATTTTCACATAAAAGCAGTCAGGATCAGCTACACCGTACAGATGATGACTTGGAAATATTCTACACATTTCAAATGCAGTGTGAACCACTTCGCAGATGCTGAGTCCTTTCAGAGAGTTAAGCAGAGCTCAGACCCTGAAGAACGTAGCTGCTGCCTGCCCATGTCAGACACCAAGGTTGGCTGTCTGAAATCTCTGCCTTCAAGTGTTTTGCATTTTATATTCTAGTTTGATTCTGTGAAAGAAAATGTCAGTACATGCTGACCTAAAAATGCTTATTCTACCACATATCATTCAGGAAATCTGATCTCCAGTGTCCAGAGGAAATAGCCATTCTGTAAGATTATTGGCATCTTACTGAGTTGAATGCAGCTGTCTGCAAATCCTAACATTTTCTAATCAGTTAGATCCCCCACAACCACCCAAATCATGACTAATTAAGTTTTTTTTTTCAGAACTGATAATATTTAAGTACCTGGAAAAAAAGTTTGAAAAGTTGCCTAGAACATATTAATGTATCTATAATGTAATTTCATAAGTTTTCAAATGGACCATAAACCCCAAAGACCTTAATAGAATTCTGCTTGCTGTTGTATTTAGAGAGATATCAAACTGTTCTATGTCTGTTTTGGATCTGAGTGACTCCCTTACAATCAGGGAGAAATAATACAGATCTCAATGAGTTTTGGTGCAAATATTTTAGGATCTCTACAGGAAAAAAAAATAATGCACACCTTCCTAATTTTCAAGCAATATTTCAGGCTACAAATTATCTGTTTTTAAAATTAGAAACAGTTCAAGCAGGTCTGTTATCAGTTACTTTTACCACGGTTTAAAGGAAACAAAAAAAACATTTTGATTCTTTAATAGGGTTTGGGTTTTTTTCAAAAGGTTTTTAATCTGTTGGAACATGGAGCAAAGATAAGGATTTAAGACTCAAGTTTCTGCTTGATGTTTTCAAGCTTTACTTATTAATAAATTAGATAATTTGCAATTCAACATCTTCAATTTTAGTTGAATTTTAAGTTGGATTTTTACAGTACAAGTACACTTAATGTAGCTCTTTTTCAGACTTTTCATACAGAAATGTGAAGTCATATTAACCTAATTTTACATGGTAAACCTCAAACATCAGAATTATAAACCTGGATAAAGAGTAATAATTTTTAATCAAAATTTTTCTCTGTTTACTGCCAAATTATACAATTGTCTGTTTATCTTTCTCAAAGAAACCTGAGTATTCCCATACAAGTTTTTCCCAGTCATACCTTATGGATGATCTAATTAGATGTTTGGAGTAGAACATGTTTCAATAAATTTGAAGTAAAGGCTTTATGAAGTTTTTGAGAGTGCTCATAGGGGTTTTCTTTCTTTAAGCTGACATCTAAAGTGTTTTCTGTATTAATTTACATAATATTTATATATTTTTAATGTACTATAGTGCAAAACTAATTGCAGAAGATTATTGTTTTGTTCTTTGAGCTCCTTTACCCTTTCAACTGAATAAGAAAATCAAGATGTCAGATCAGATTAGGTCAGCGCAAAATACAACCTAGTTCAGCATCTCCCCTGAAAACAGTTGATACCAGATGCTACAGAAGTTGTTTAGAAAACCTTGGAAAATCTGGAAGAATTTGACTACACAACTATATTTTTTACCCAGGTACCTCAAGAGATTGGTTGATTTAATTTAAGTAATTTAGGAAATATTTTGTTTACGTCTATTTCCTCTTCCTGTGTTACCCAATACTTAGAGAAAGCAGGGCTTTATCTATGTGCCCACGTCACTTTTTAAATGACTGAAAGGAAGCTCTCTGACAAATCATTTCAAATTTGGGTTCAAGCCATCTAAAAAAAAGATAATGTTCTACTGTGAGAAAACGCACTTCCATCAGTTCATCTTTTTAACAGTAAACTATTAACAACTGTTCATAATGTTTTTTATGGTCTAGGAAAAACCAAATTTGCATACACCTATCTAGAAAATACTTTGAAATAACAAGTGACTAAAGAAATTCTGCTTGCTGCACTACCCAGTTTCATGGGCAGAAAAATGTGCTGTGTGTAATCCTCTCTGCTGCCGAGAACTGTGGCTTGCAAACAACCCACACCCCACCCCGGGAGTCAGACAGGGGCTATCTGTTCTCCTGACTTACAGCAGAACAAAGCCCGAGTGGGGAAAATTCACCTTGGGCCCTGAATCTTTGCTGTGTTTTACCTCAATACAGCATTCCATAGAGTGGCCAGGCTGGCCTAATATGCCGGGAGATCCACATTTCAGGAATGGGATTGAAGGTTAAAATTTCTACATGTAAACACAAAGTGTTTTAATACACTTTTTGCAACTCAGTGGCAGGGAAAATTGTCCATAAGGACACAGCTTTAACTTGTGCCTCAAGATGACCCTCACTTTGATTTCACTAGATTTTTTCACTACAATCACATCAAACTGCTAGTCTGCAAGTTTCAGCCCACATTAATCTGCACAATAGGAAATGGAATTTGTGTATTTTTAGCTTCCCAGTTCACTGGAAAGTCACTATCAAACAGCACAGTTCAGTGGTTACGCAAAAGGCTTTTTCACACTGTAGTAAGATGTTTTCTGGAATGCCCATGTATGTGAGCCCAAACAGATGTTGTTCTTTAAAAACATCAGATGAAAATGTCCTGATTTTTGATTTTGTTTTATGAGATGTGGCCCAGCATGCCTAACATAAGCCTGTAGCACCTGAATTCTAGATTGTTAGTGAGACAGTTCCCCTAAAAGAAATACCTAAGCTCCCTACACAGTGAATGGAGACCAGGAGGGTGCGTTTGATGCCTTCCACTGGTAAGACAAATTGGCTTCAGTTTAGGCCTCAAAGGATTTACATTTGTCTGGTTTCTTTGTAAATCTGCTGTACAGAAGCCAGTCCTTGAAAAAATAAAAAAAAAGACAAGGACCAGAGCAATACAGGCACATATCTTTGATGTTCCAAGCTGAAATTCAAGTCCCTCTCAGTCACAGCAAGCAGCTGTGCAAAGGGGGCAGGTGCAGTGTCTGCGTGTCTCTCTGCTTGTGCTGTTTGCCTGTGTATCAGGTATAACATGATCTAGAGAATGTCTCTCTTAGAATCCCAGATCGGCTGCCTTTGTTTGACTAAAGATGTAGCTTTACGCCTGAACAAATTGGAAGCAGTAACTAAGCCCATCTTCTCTCCAGCATTGCCCAAACCAGGAAAGTCACAGACCTCTCTTGCCACCTCTGCCAGTGGGAATATTGACACAGGAAACATACCTGCATCTTCTGACAAATGCACATCCACTTGATTTTAATACAGTATCTTAAAAATAGAGAGAGAAGGAATTAAACTCTTCCATGGAGACAAATGAGCTGGAGACAAATGAGCCTTAAAAGTACTTACAGTGTCAGAATAGAGCAGCAGAAGAGTAAGTATTCAGGAGTAAGACGGGAAGACTGGGACCACATGGATGGGTAGTATCTGTCAATGCCAGAGGAAGAACCACAAAGCACCTGTGATGCGTGTGATCCCAGAGGACAGCAGAGAGCTGTATGATGCCAGCAGGAGCCAAGAAAACCTTGTGGGCAGCCTGATGACAATGGTGCCTGCTGTTCCTGCTGTGCTCAGAGAAACAGGGCTTCAGGCGCATTCTCAGGAGCCATGAGGGGGTTCTTTCCAAGAAGTACCTGGAGATCCTTTCTAACAGGAACTGTTCATCAAGGTCCTGAAAAGTAACTTCTGCCAAAAGCTCTGCATCTGAAAATCACTAATTGCATAGCTCCACATAAATGCTTTACTAATGGGCTTACGTAAAGTACTACTAAGCTAGTAGTACTTTCCAATGTGATTTTAGTGGAAGCTAGTTATGACACCAATGACATTTACCAGTGATGTTCCACAATTTGTGTTATAAACCACCTGATGAATGTTTTTCTCATGACCTTTATGACCTTCACTTCATTAACTGGAACATCTAGTGACTGTATTTGCCTCTTCCCTCTGATTGAAGCATCTAGTTTAATTTCCTTGTTTCCCTAAATCAGACTTACCTATTTAAGATTTAAAAAAACCCCTCTCCATAGGGAGGTTTTGATAAAATTATTTCATTGTTATTAAGAATCCAAGTTCCTCATGCAATTTGTATGATATGCCTTTTCTAGAAAAATTGATTTTCATCAATAATTAATTGTTCAGGTTATTTTCAGAGTTCTTGATCATAAAGAAGGTATAAATTATAGTAGTTTATGTGGCACATAAGACAAAATGCAGGTGTGAAAAAATCGGTAGCTGGTATTATGTAAGGGGCCATATTTTTACCGGTTATAATATGTTTACATTTAATGCTTCTTTCCCATAGCTTTACAAAATTTGTAAGTGCAACTTGTTTTCCTTCTGCTTTAGATTAAATAAAAAAGATCCTAAAAGCTCAGTCTTTACAGCTGCTCAACTACTTCCTACATGCAAATTACTCTCTAACACCTCTTTTAAGTGCTGATTTTTATTGCAGGGAAATTAAATATATGGCAATTACATTATGGGAAGAAACATTAAAAACTCATATTACCTGGTTTATCTCATTGAAACTGGTATTTTAGGTATACAAGAAGTTTTCTAATCAAGTATCCTTGTAAAACCCCAGTGATACCATTCTGACATTGATGCCTTAGGTTTTAACTTCTGTACTTTTCAAATCCTGTATTGCCTAGCGTGTAACTCTGAAGTTTCTTACAGCTTGTTTGCTTCTCTCTTAGACTAGATAGACATAACAAAACTCCTCTGAGCTTGCTATTCAAGGACACTCGGGCCGTCTGAGGCCTAAAGGTGGAAACTAGGACCAGGAGAGAGGTGGAGAAATGGAAGAGAGCTAAAGTTTTAATTGGTGAATTTATGCTGATATGCAAATGGACCAAACCTATAACAGTGTAAAGAACTCGTGACCTGTCGTCTATCTTGGGGTCCATTTTATGGAAGCAGCCTCTGGCTCCCCAGGGTGTACCTTGAAGGCCCTTCAAATAAATACCTACCTTTATTCTCTTACTCTTGTCTAGTCTGTGTTTCTAGGTGGCTGGAGAAGGCAACAACATCATAAGATTAAACTAAAATTCCTTACACTAAATGTTCTGTATTTTCCGAAGCAGGGAAATTGTTATTTTCTAAGTGTGTTTCAACCACCACAAAAGAGATTTAGTAAATAAAGTTCTGAACAGTATTATAGTAACCAGCTCTCAGTAAGTTTCCAAGTCAATTGTTTATACTGCAAGTATTCCTACTTCCACGTCTTTCTAAAAGTGCCACAGAAGCACTGAAATGATTCTCATTCCTGATAATTCTTATTTCTTTCTCATATCTTTGCAAAAGGCCAAACTAAACTCTCAGAATAACTCAACTCCTGCCATATCAAGAATGGAATTGAGATCACTGTCGGTGGGACAGCATATGGAATGGCTAAATCAGCGTGAGAAAGATTTCTGCCTTTCTTTTGTAATTTCTAACAGATATTAGGTTAATTCAAACATCTAAAGTGATATCCTTTCTACTAACTTAATTTCATTTAAAATTAATTTTAAAATATTTTAAGGCATTTTTTAATATATTGAATGTCCGTTGCCACACTTAACAAGAATAATCCTATACCTTTGATTATTACCTATGTAAAAGGAGGACAAGGCAGAACAAAATACATGGATGAGAGCAGCACAACTATGCAAGTAAAGATTTACTGCTGATGGGGGGTATTTAGGGGTTTGTTTAGATGAAGTCCTTTCTAAAGAGCTTTAGGGCAAAGCTTACAACCAAACAATGGCACTGCCTGTTATTGTATGCACATTGTCTTTGATAAAGCCAGTTTCTGCTGGGACAGAGAAACTTGAGCCTGTAGCCCAGGGTATATGGTGAGAGCAAGCTCTCTTCTCTTCTGACCCAGCAGAATAAGCATGGACAGCAAAATAAATCATGAAGACTAATACTCAGAGAACAGGGTAAAGTTAATTCTTTGTTTTTTCCACTGCAGTAATAAAGTAAAGAAGCCAAACTGCAAAATGGAAGTGCAGGATGGAAAGATAATTACTGTTCGTTTAAAACCTGATCCACGTTTTTTTGAGAATTTTTCCTTCCCTTCTTGCGTTCCTTTTAATTTTGTTTCATCATTTTTCAGCTTCATCATGCTCTCTGCTTTCTGCCAGAAGTGTAATTATCAGAGGGACTCAAGAAAGGATGATGGCTCTTCACTATCTCTGCTTCATAGGGACTGGAAGATCTCTTTTCATTGTGATGACCCAATCAATGCTTCCAATTTTACCTGTCTAAACAGCAAGCAGGACTCACTGCAGTATTTTAAAACTCAGGAAGACCTGGTGCCTATTGCACTTCCCACCAATAAATGACCAGCCAATGACTGATAAAAGATCAGCCAGTGTCACGCTTCTGCCCATCCATAACTCAGGGATAAGAGAGAAGCGTGACAAGAGCAGGGAGAAGGATAGTGACTTACTGCTTCTGTTCTGGTTTTCCAATTATTTAGGTGCCCATGACCATTCCAGTCACACTGCGTTTTCCAAGCAACATGCAAAGCACGTCTGTGATATGACAAGAGATAGCTTTGATAAGATGGACAGCCATTACGCTTCTACTGCCTTTGCAAAAGACCTTCTGAAACAGTCTGGCCTTGTTTTTCAGCACTTAGTGCTATTCAAAGTAGCCCAATAATGTATTAAGCAACTTCTAGAAAAACTGTTAACATCCTCTTTATAAACCTTTCATGGACTGGTCAGTAATCCAGTTGCATCCCACTGTCCTTCTGAGAGGACTTGAAAGAAATCATGTGTTTCCAATGCCAGTAAATACCATGCTTTAAGATGACAAGGACTTAAAAACTTGAAAAGCTATGATTGAAAACTTATGATCTGAAAACACATGAAGGGACACATCCCCAGGGCATGGCTGAAGTGAAACAGATTCTGAAAGCTACCTAGTTGGCACCTTTAACTGGAGGAGTGAGAAAGCTACCTGTATTCAAAAATGACATTGCCCAGAACTCAGGAAAATCTCTGAAGATTAAACAATGATTCTAATATTCCAACAGCCTCTACCCAATACTGCTTATGGCCAGATTCATCTTATTTATACTAGACAACCAAAGTACAGTTAATCATTTCCCCACATTGGCCATCTCCTCTCCAGTTTTCTCATTAGCCTTATTTACATTCTTCTCAGAGAAAGAACTGTAGATTTTTTTTTCTCCATTTTTCTCCAGTTAATGCAGACTTTGTGCATGAGGGATTGCTTACATACCATGAACATGTTGGCTGTCTTTCAGCTTTCATTTGCAGCCTTTCCTAGACTCAAAATTACTACCGAGGGCTCTCATATTTCTTAGTCTCTCATATTTCAGTCTCATTTCTGGGTGGTCAACTGATTGGTATTTTGTAGTAGATTTTCACCTAACAATGCTGCTGCCCTATTTATCATCGTATATAGCTCCTTATGCCTTTATCATCATTTTCCTTTTGATTAACTGCCTGTTCTGGAAATAATTAAGAGCTGTGCTAACCACACTTGGACGCATAAAGGTAAGAGCCCCACTGAGCCCTGACTTTTTCTTCTCTGCCTTTGAAGTATCTCTCAGTATATATTCTTCCATGATGAAGCCTGTGGCTTTGGGATGCTTAAAGTGAACTAGGTCAGAAGGCAAAGTCCACACCATGGGTGACAGCTGTAGAGCATTCTGGTTAAGGCAGGATTCTGACAGGGCTTCCTGGGTCTGCCTCCTTCTTCCGTGAACCGGAGGTGGGGAGATAGGCTGCTCTCTGATGGAGGTAATACAGATAGCTCATTTCTCCTTTCCCCTATCATATTTTGCTTTGAAGGAAATCACTTTGCAGTGATCTAGATGTTCTCTTTTGCCAGTTACAGCATATGGCTTGGCACACCCACTTCATCTCGCATGCCAGTTTGGTGTGGAGAGCTCCTTGGTGACAAGCAGTGAACATGTTCTCCCTGCTGGCTGCAGATTTGTGAGAAAGTATTCTCATTGACACTGTGGCCATGGTCTGTGGACCAAGAGGTCATAAGCTGAGCCAGTCCAAAGGAAGGCTCCAAGTCTCAATCTGAGGAATGATTCTAGTGTTATTTGACCCTGTATCAGGGCATTAGAGAGAGTGAGCTGTGCATCAAAAGTCCTCTTACAGAAAAAAAATTGTGACAATTGAATGCATAGGAATACGTAAGACTTTATAGATGAGGGGAAAAGAAACATGAATAAATAGGGATAAGAGGAATAGTGAGACCTCAATTTTATTTCCTGAAGGCATCTTTGATTCCTAATTTTATTTCCTGAAGGCATCTTTAGAAAACTGAGATTGCAATTTTCTAAAGATGAAAGAGAGCTGTGATATTTCCAAAGTCCCACTCATTCAACTTACACTCCTGAGGGAAACCAGCCATGTGGCCTGGGGAACTTTCAGTACAATTAAAGGAAACCAACCAATTTGGAAAAAAATGACCGTCTGTTTCTTAGCAGGTGAATCAACGTCTAAAATGTACCGAGTGTACTTAAGAACTTATTGTCAACCTTTAGACTTTGATGCTGAGCACACTGGATGTGCTTTTACCTACTCTTGAGGGCAGGTGGCTCTGAGAGGACCCTCACAGTGTTTTCAGGAGCAATGTTTCCTGCATACTGAAAAGAGTAGTTATTTACCTAGATCAAAACAACTGGTGAAGGACTGGACTGAGGGGAGGGTACCATTAACTAAGATGGAATTCTCCAACAGCAGTGCATTTTCTCNGAATCAATGTCTAAAATGTACTGAGTGTACTTAAGAACTTATTGTCAACCTTTAGACTTTGATGCTGAGCACACTGGATGTGCTTTTACCTACTCTTGAGGGCAGGTGGCTCTGAGAGGACCCTCACAGTGTTTTCAGGAGCAATGTTTCCTGCATACTGAAAAGAGTAGTTATTTACCTAGATCAAAACAACTGGTGAAGGACTGGACTGAGTGGAGGGTACCATTAACTAAGATGGAATTCTCCAACAGCAGTGCATTTTCTCCTCTCTAACCTACTTAACAAGTTTAACAGGTGTCATTATCTTTCAGTGTCTGTACGTATATCAGGTAGTTTTTCTTATAATATAATTGAACCAGATTCAGGATGTGGAAGATTAAAATCTCACTGTATCACAAATATTTTTATTAAATTATAAACCACAAAATTCAACTGAATTGAATTCAACAGCATGTCTCTTTGCTAGCATGGACTCTTTAAATTCTAAAATTTACAGTAAAGTTCTGTGACTCATAAGTTAGTTGACATCCTTCCAAATTATGCTAGAAATGTTACATTCTTATATTTGCTGTAAAAAGAGAAGCTGGAAGTTCTATTTCAGTATTTTTCATAATAGTTTTTGTCTTCACTATATGTAATTTTCCTCTTTTTTGAACTTGGGGAGATATCATTTAAGTGGTACACACATATTAAAAATATACATGCACACATAAGGGCTCAGAACAGGTAACACAAATCTGACCAGCATCAGGGTTGCTGTTGAGTGGAGTAATAGCAAAGGCAGTAAGATCACCACAAATCAAGTTCAGCATTAGCTTTTAGACAATGCTAGTTTACCAGAATTTCTAGAAGACTGGAAGGTCACGGAATATCTTCATCTCAGTGACATCAGATGACCTAACCATTGCAACACAACTTGTCTGGCTGATCGAAAACTTGTAACAGACTTCTGTTATTCATCAGTTCCCAGGCTCTCTACTCAGCCTGTTGAAATGGCCCAATAAGAAAACTGGAATGCTGAGGGCACCCAGCAAATTTGTAAGAGTAGGTAACTCACTGTCATGGGTTAGCACA
The DNA here is from genome assembly GCA_013400655.1 of Mystacornis crossleyi. NCBI lineage: Eukaryota > Metazoa > Chordata > Aves > Passeriformes > Timaliidae > Mystacornis > Mystacornis crossleyi. The sequence goes on from VYZQ01021546.1 coordinate 47,658, forward strand.
GCTTGAAGTTTTAGTTAAGGAGAAAAAAATTATTCCACCAGCCAAGGAAGTGATGTTTGTTGCAAAGGGCTGTTGTAACTTACTCCAGAACCTGACAGAACCAATTAATTTACTAATTTGAATATTTACAGCTCTATTAAGCCATTCAGAAGCCGGTTACGCCTCTGTAAAGACATAATTTAAAGACAGACAAGGCGGGAATCTCTCTCTTGCTTTTCCGGTGTTGGCACAGGTAACTGAGGGACCGCTCAGCCCGGTGGGCTGGGCCCTGCCTGCGCGAACCTGTGGGGCTGGGCTGGGGCCACGGCCCTTCTTGGCCCGGGCGGGGCTGGGCCGTGGCCCGCAGCTCTGTGTGGGCCGGCCTTTCCCAGCACGGCTCGGCTTGGCTTAACATCTCAGCTGTTCCCGCTCTGTTAGAGCAGCCCCGCGGCTCTGCGCAGGCTGAGATGTCCCCTCTCCGACCCCCACTTTGCTCTGGCCGTCGAGATGAAGACTTTCTACTGAGACCAGCTCCAGCCGCTGCTTGGCAGAAACAGATAAACTCTAGCTGCAAGGGCACAGGAAGATTAACCCCCTCAGTGGTGTAAGTTTGCCAGAGAGATGAAACCTACAGACACCAGTCCTTTCCCAGGTTAGAGGGAAAGGGGAAGGCAAAGACACATGAATAGACACCATGAATAGTGACACCTGAGTCAATGAAGATGAAAGAGCTGAAGCCCAGAGAGAAGAGATAGAGGAGATGCTACTAAGCTGACATTCTTTTGTAAAGCTATGGTGATGGACTATGATGTATTAGAGACTCCCTTGTAATTTCGAGATAAGCATGGGGGGAAGAGCTTTCTAAATGTAGCCATGAGCAAAATTGCCTGTGTTGAAATAAGTAATTGTTGAAGTGGCTGTGATCCAATGAGATGCCTGAACAGAGAGAGTTAGTGATGAGGTGAAGACCCTTGCTCCCAGGGAAGAAGAAGTCTGTTCCTAGAGATGAAGATGTTCCTAGAGATAGATGAAGAGAACCTTGGCTCTGGAACTGCTCATCCTTAAACCCGTACCCCATTAGCTGTGAGTGAATCCTCGAAAACAGTTGTGGGGAAAGCTGTATTTGAGGGAAGGAATTCACACATGCCAACAGAAAACCAACCCCAGATGGCTGTTGTGCTGTGACATTGAGGCCATGAGAAGACTGTTTCTTGTGGAAAAGCTCCATAGCATGGTCAAAAGAGACTTCTCTCCCTAAATGAACTGATGAAAGACTATTATAGAGTGGTAAACTGACTGAAGTAATTCCAAGTTTGTGTCTTTATATTGTAAGTGGAAGGAGGGAGGAGGATGGGGGAGGAGAAGTGTTCTGAAGGTTTATACTGACCAGAATCACAGTCTGCTATCCTTTGTGTGAGCTGGGTAGAAGGGGAAGGTACTGGAGGAAAAGGGGGTTTTGGCTTTAATTCCTGGTTATTCCTTTTTACTTTCAGTTCTATTAATAAATTTCTTTCTATTCTTTAAAGTTTGGTGCCTGCTTTGCAATCGTCCCTATTCTTATCTCACAGGAGGTAAAGAATGCAAACAAACCCACTACACTCACATAAACATTTTATTTCTGCTCTTTACTCTATGTTCTTCTGTTTCTGAAAAATGCTGGCTGACATGCTACTCACTCAGTAGATTTTCCAGGTTGAATATAACTGAACTGTTTCTGTCAACACGAGGGGGAGCACAGACACATCTATCAAATTGACACAGTCCTTGCACTTGATGAGCTCCGTGGAATGAGTCTTCCACCTCCAGTTTTTGTTACGCCAATGAGTGATGAATCAGAGATATTTTTGACATTTGAAAGCAATTCAAGGTGAGAGAACTGAGAAGACTGGTATTTGCCAGTCAGAACTATAAATAAAATTTTAAGCACTAAGACTCCTCCAAAGCTTTTTAAATACGCTAAAATTTTATGTTATTCCCTAAGGACAGGAATGCTATCTGTGTGTCATTTCTTTATATGCAGTCCTACAGAGAGCAGGTAGGAGTTTGTCTTCCTTCATAACCAAAATAAATCCATCCTTGTTTTTTATGCTATTGGTAGGATTTTCAGACCTAACCCAGTGTTTTTAGAATTAGAGGAATTAATTAAGTTGATGGCATTTTTCACAGTGATTCATGTTCTTAGAAAGGCTAATGAGTCAAGATATTAAGTTGTAATGACATTAGTATACGTGTACTTGATGATTCAGTATATACTCTTAACTTGCAGTCGCACAGCATTTCATCAGGAAAAGTGACTCATGGTTACTGCACAAAAAAAAAAAGTAATTACATTTACAGATAATGACATACAAAGTTTTCTTTATGCTTTCTCTCTGTGATGTGAGAGACTGCAAATAACTTGAAAAAGAAAAGAAGGTGAGCCTCTATTTTTGGAGATAACAGTATCAGCCATGTTGGTAAGATTAGAAGCCTGGCTGGATTTAAACCGATCAATATGAGAATGATTGAAGACCTCAGTGGATTTTACTTCTGAAGGGTAGAGGTTAAATGGGTACCAGCCATATTTTCACTAAGCCAACCACAACTCACAGTGAAGTAGCAAAATATTTTTTGTTGATTTCGACAACCATCTAAAAAAACAAAAAAAGTAAACTAGACAGAAAGGCAAGGCCTAAAGGTAAATGACAGTGAGAGGAAATGTTTGTCTTTTATGTCATAGTCAAAGTGCATTCTGCAGGAAGCATCTTTTCTCTCTGACAGAACATATAACACATCAATACTAAAACGTATTCTGAGACATTGTGTGGACAAATTCTACAGAAGAAATATAGGGATTTTGATGGAGTTGATTTATGCCAACATATCCAAGTCTAGGATACTTTTATAAAGGTCAGATCAGAAACACAACTGAACATATGATGGGAAAATGAAACACAGGAATAAATATTTTACTGTCATATTCATCTTCCTATAAAATATGAATGAACCTTCAAAGTATATTATGTGAACAGATTAAAAAGTAAATTTCTATGTCAGATTTCTCCTGTAGTTACTGTAAATCCAAGATGTTCTTGATCACTGTTGAAATGAACCTATATGGTGAGTAAAGTACTTTTTTAAACTTCAATTTGCAAAAAAAATCCTGGCAAAATAAACCAAAAGACCGCAGATAATTGCAAGCTGTAACTGCTTATTCTCTTTCCTGAAATGGCCAGTCTTGGGGAAATGTTGAATAACCATATTTTCCTCTCTACTTGCTTGGAACTGAAACAATGCATGCGTGATCTAGTAGTTATGAAAGACCTACTTATTTGTATGGAGGGAGCCAAAACAAATACTTGCTTCAAAACATACTAAATTAAGGTCAATTCTTTTATCATTCATGCACAAAAATAACACTATTCTATCATTTGATGAGTGAGATACTACCCATTAAATATGAATATTAGAATCAACTCCACAGGCCAAAAAGAAATTTATTTTTGTTTAGATATAATTTCATTGACATTGGCGTTTGTGTGCCTTTTTTTTTTTTTATTTTTGTATATCATTAAAATATTGACAAAATACCAAGAATGTAAAAAGCTCCAGGGTTAATGCTGGTGACATTGTTTTGTAATACCCACAGAATAATTAAACTATTCCTGGTAAATACAATCTTTAATCAATTTGCTCAGTTTTTCTGCCTGCAAAGTGCTTTTGTTTCAGTCGTGAGATTTTTGCATGTTTATCATTCAGAAAACTTATGTGTATTCAATTCTGCTTGGAAGAACTATTCTTCCTGCTTATCTTCTTTTGCTATTTTCCCCTGTATACATGCTTTAAAGAAAAAAAAATAGTTGACTGAATTAGAAACAAATATATTCTATTTTTGTCCATGGATAGACTGACATTTCAGATGCATACAGATATGTAAAAGGGAACTAGAAAATAGCTATAAAAAAAAGAAAATTATAAAAAGAAGGTGGCATTCATGTTATCACAGAAATAAAATATTAGACAGAATGATCACATTGCAATAATCCTAGAAAATGTATTGATAATGAATTCAAATTCATTCTACCTAGCTTTGGTTGCCTAAATGATGATGTGAAGTTTAATGAAGTTTTCCTAAATCCAATTAAAGGAGGAGGATGCTTTCAGTTCTTGAAACACAGGTCTAAGTTAGATGAAATAATTGCTTTTCTGGGGATACCTCTTTTATTCTGTTGGCTGTTGGGGCAGGTTGGATGGTTACCTTAAACTGGAAAACTGATATTAGGTATGACTTTAGGGAACTAAGAAAAAAAGTTAGTGCATGTAACTGGGAGACAACGGGGTCTGTTTTACCTATGCAACTAAGAAATGTAAATAATTTAAAACATACTTAGATGATCAATATAGGTTAAAGATCTTCAAAACAGCATCTGTATGATATATGCTGATGATATACAACCATGCAGACAGCATGTTGGCACATATTACTGAAGACATGCCATAATAATGCTCATCATGGCAACTCTCTTTGGCCATAAATATCATAAAATTACTTTCTATCAGGCCTTTTTGCTTTAAGCATCATAGAAGTTTAGCCCTCATTGCTTGCACAAGATTGCATCCATTGTGCAAGAGAAAATGTGTGTTATAAATAATTCTAACAAACTCCCAAAACTCCCACGGCTCCGTTTTTTCATGATGCATTTATCTTACCTTCTATAAGCTTCCCTGTCTGCTCAGCATTGCCCCCCGGCAAGATCTTGGCAATGTAAGCTCCGATTTCCCCACTGCTTCCTGGAATTTCTTTCCCACCTACAACTCGGATTCCCAGTCCGTTGCCTGTGATCAAAAGAAAGAGAAAACTTTAAACAGAGATGAAGCAATGAATAATTCACTGGAAAGAAAGGAAGAGAACAAGTCATCAGAGGTTACTGGAAATGTCCCCAATAACTTCTGGCTGTGGTTGGAAGATCAGGGTTAACTGCAGTCACATTAGTTGCTCTCCTAAAGACTTAACTTTGGGAAGGTCTCCTTGAGCAGCTACTGTATGACTGATACAACACAAAAAACTGAGTCACTAAAAATTACACTGAAGCTAATCCTATCTCCTTCTGACAATCTATATGCAGTATTATTAAATTGAATTAAATTTCTAGAAATCCACATGAAGTGTGGATTCAAAGGATAGCTTTATCATATGCCCACAACATAAACGCAATTTAGCTGAAAAATTATAATAGCTGAGCTTTTAGAATCACATAATTATGGAGACATTGACAGAGATCCTTGAGCTTGCTCTTTTGGGCAGCAAAGCATGTACATTTATATGAACCTATACTTGGCAGATGCTATTATTTTTCTTAAATATTTGCTTTTAATTGACATCTTTTACATCAAAGGATGTGCAAATTAACATTTGGAAAAGCATACAATAATTCTGTGTAAAGCATCATTAAATCACATATTTTCTCCCTTTTTAAAGAAGTACAGAGATAAAAACATTTTCACCACTCATTATTTTAGCTGGAGAGAAGCAGATCGCTAACCTTCCTTACGTACAAAATAATGAGAGTGAAATATAAAGTTAATCTTATGAATTGCCATTTTTTCATGCTATCTTGCTTAAAAAAAAAAAACAAACAAAAAACTTCCTATCCAAGTGAATTTTTTTTTTTTTAAGAAGAAGATTATTCCATTTGAGATGATTCATACCTTCATCTGGGAATATAAAGGCTGATTTACCCACCTTTATTGTAATGGTTAAATAATTATTTTTCAATTCATTAATTTCATAACTCAAACCTGCTGAGTGATTAGACTAATCAGCTGTAGGAAGGTCACCACATCACCTCTTTGCAAAGCTTTATCTTTTCAGATTAAGGCCTTTCCTCATAATGCTGTTAGTGTTTTGTAAGTCAGCCATGAGTTTGTCTCAGAAGCAAGATTGCCACATTGTGTTTCCAACCAATGATGTTTCCACTAGTTTTTCTATCACAATTTAGCTAAATCTATATCTTTTTTGACTCAGCTTTCCTCATAATTAGACATCTTCCAAATAATTTTTTTGAGGAGAGTGATTTTTTTCAGTTTAATTGGAACACACTGCATTAATATTTTAAGTTAATTATCTTATTTCAGTGCAGATTTGAAATTTTGCCCTGGTAAAGTTTATTTTTCCTAGCATGGTAAGGAAAGCAAAACCACCATACTATGGATGAGTTTAAATATACTTTAAAAAAAAATTAGAAAATACAGATTTTAAAAAATAATTACTTCATTCCATAAAGTGAATGTGTACACCTATAAAAGCATTTAAACATAAATCCATTCTGAGGACTTAGAAATTCATGTGGGCTGCTCTGCACAGAGAACTTCTGATCAAGCAGTATGGAAACAGTAATTAATATTTTTTTAGATCTGAAGCTCACAACTGAGAACTACTAAGTTCAGCAAATCCAATAAATAACTATTTTTAGTATACAACACACACAAACAAGGACACAGTATCTTACTCTTAACTCACACAGTCAACACATGGAATTTTCAATATATATGTAAGATTGGCTGCTTTTCATCACAGAGGGGAGGAACTCCTTAGAGTCAGGATTTTATCATGATACACAGTACTAGAATCTCTACCTCTCATAGATTATTTGTGACAGAATGGCAGAGAAGTAGTTTGTCATATAAATGAGTGTACACATGATTTCAGAGGCATTTGCATGGATACCTATGCTAGGGAACTGAAAATCTTGGCTGAGATATTTGTTTAGTTTCTGCAGTTTTTTTTTCCATATTACTGCTAATAAAATAAAGTATTTTCCATGCTAATATATGAAGACTTTTATTCCTAGACACTTTGAAAGGGCTTGTAGTTTTATATTTGCAAGTTTTAGAGCCAAATGTATGACTGACATTATATGTTAAGTAGAGGTATGCTTGCTAAGGGACAATCACAGGAGTCAGTGAGTGTGTGTATGTGTGTGTTTGTTGGAAAAACACTACTAGAAAAATATTTAAATTACAATTTAAATTTAAATTAAGGCTAACTACAAAACATTTATTCCTGGTAGTCAGAACACATGAGCTACTTTTCACCCAGTGAGCTCTAAGTGCTCTGTTCTGGCTGACAAAGAAATATTGCTTGGGTCCTGCTGTATTTTTTCATGTGAAGATGGGATTTCAATCCTATTTATACTTTATCTATTGAAAATATTGAGTTTACTACATCTGTTTGGAATTACATTGCCCAGTTTATAACCTTGAATGGAGATAGTTTAAAAATACCCATCATATGCTTTCTCAGATCTCTTTTCCCCTTGTTTTTATTTGTTTTGTTTTTAATTTTTGAGGCTTAATTTCCATGTCTCAGATTATTTTGATATAACCAGACATTCATCTTTCTCATTTAGATTTTCAGATTAATGAACTACGGTTTTCTTTGGAAGACACAGGACCAGTTAACCATCAGAAAGCAAATCACAGTGATTTGAATAAGAGAGGGCACCTTTCTGAATTATAAGCATTGATTTCCATGGAAAATATCTTCAGGAAAACATCTCTTCAAAGAGAATTTTACACATTTAAGATGCAATCCTTTTTAGGATGCTTCAAAGCGAGAAGACTGGTAATTAATTAAAACTGTTTTTACTGATCTCCCAAGGCTGTGATCCTACTCTCCCATCTACTCTTAACTAAAGCTTTAAGATGGAACATGCTAAGCTAAAAAAAAACCCCAAAACCCTACCCCCCTGAAGAGGTGACTCCCGTGGGGGGGATGAGCANCCAAACCAATATATATAATAAAATATATAATGCTAAACTTTGTCAAAGTTGATCATGCAACTATATTGCATTTATACTTGAATAAACAGACAAAAAAATGGATACTAAATCACTACAGTTAGCTTCTAAGCCACTGATTTATACAGCTGAACATGTGAACAATCAGACCTTGAAGCTCTAAGTCACCTGCCCGGTGGCTGGCAGGAAGGTGTTGAATGCAGTTTTTCTGGACTTTACTATGCCTTTTGATGCCGGGTCTCACAGCATCCATATGGGTGAACTGTCCAGCTGTGGCATGAATGGGTTCACATTTTTCTTGGGGAAGAACTGGCTGAAGGACAGAGCTGAAAGGGTTGTAGTGAATGGAATGACACCTGGCTGGGGACTGGACACCAGCAGTGCTCCTCAGGCATCAATTCTAGGGCCAAGTTTGTTCAATGTGTGTCAGAAGTCTAGATGCAGGAGTTGAGTGCACCATTAACACGTTTGCTCATGACAAAACCTGGGGAGTGCTGTTGACTCCCTTGACGAACAAGAGGCCTTTCAGAGGAATCTAGCTAGATTGGATCACTGGGCTATGATTAATGGATGGAATTTAAGAGGTAGAAATGCTGGATCCTGTACCTGTTACACTAGGCACAAGTATAAGTGGGGAGAGCAATGTCTGTAGATCAGAGAGGGATCTGGGGGTGCTGGTCAGCAGCAGCTCGATGTAAGTCAGCAGTGTCAGCCAAGGGGACCAACCCCATCCTGGGTGGCATCAAACACAGCATCACCAGACAGGCAAAAGAGGTGATTGTCCCACTGTGTTCAGCACTGGAGCAGCCTCACCTTGTGTACCATGTACAGATCTGGGGCCCATGATTTGAGGACTGTCAAGGTCCTTGAATGCGTCCAAAGGCTGGTGAAAGGGCTGGAAGGAATGTCCTTTGAGAAGCATCTGAGGACTTTGGATTTGTCAAGTTTGGAGAAAAGGCTGTGAGAGGCAATCTCATTGCTCTCTACAACTTCCTGAGGCAGGGAAGTGGAGAGGGAAGTGCAGAGTTCCTCTCCCTGGTATCCAGTAATAGAACCTGTGGGAATAATTCTAAGCTGTACCAGGGGAGGTTTAGACTGAGAAGGTAGTCAAAAACTGGAACAGGCTTCCTTGAGAGGTGTTCAAAGCCTGTCAGGGTTTAAGAGGCTTTTGAACGATGCCCTTAACTACACACTTTTATTTTTGTTCCACCCTGAATTGGTCAGTAGCTGGACTTTATGATTTTTATAGGCATCTTCTGACTGAAATACTGTATTTTGTATTGCATTCTATTCTATTCTATTCTATTCTATTCTATTCTATGCTAGTAAAGATTTCAAGTGCTTAATAAGTGCAGAGTTATTTTTGTGAGATATCTATACTTGAAGGAAAAATACTGAATGGCCTTTTTTGATTTTTAGCAATTAACCAACTCTGTGACTTTCAAAGGAACATTTCATTTGTCATATTCTTCCAGACACCACGCACTGTTTCAGTGATGCATATTCATTATAGGT
>VYZQ01021554.1:4842-24970 GCA_013400655.1 Mystacornis crossleyi
AAGAAAAAAAGACAAAAAATAGTGATTGCTCCACTGAGTGCATAAAAAAGCATATAGAAAAAAGAATTTTGGACTAGCCTGAGCCTTGCTTCCATGGTGGCAATCTCAGTAGTGCCAGGCAGTAGACAGCTTGAAAAATGTACAGTCACTCAGCACTAGAGGGTCAGCTGAAACCCCACTGATCCTCCCTGACACACTCTGTGCACTTGCCTGGCACAACCCAAGCACCACTTCTGAAAGCTCTTGCTTTTACCTGTTCCGAAGTCAATTGCTACATTGCAAAGAAAAGCAAAGGCACAACTTACAATTTAAAAGCTTAACTCACATCTATGAGAATACAAGGAAATGAAACCAATTCTGCTTCTCATAAGCATTTGTGAAACAGTATCAGATGCTATGACTTGGAAAAAAGTATACCTCTTGCTGCTAAATATGATATCACATTTAATTCATCCCATTTTCATTGGAGATTAACAGATGCTTCAAAGACAGAATCAGAAATGGCTAAGTTCAGCAAAATAGGAGGCTCTTCTAAGCAAGTCCTACTTCTTTCTCAAAGACAGAGGAAGTTATACTGCATTTTGTTCTTACTATTATTAAGAATATATTGAACAGCATTTTTATTTTTGCACAACTTTCCAGGGTAATCTCCAAATAATTTATTATAGTTTTCTTCATAGTCTCACCCCATCTCTTTCCCCAAGTCATTTCTATTTAAATAACTACATACTCAATCAAGAAAGCAACTTTAAGAATACAGGTTTCAAAATCGTTATAGTTTACAAAAATAAATTCCACTTAATGACAGAGATTTCATTTCATTCATTGATGACATTTCAGTCATCAATATGTGGGGTATTTCCAAGCATAGATTCAATTCAAATCTTCCTGATTTTCACCACTGTTAAGACAATTTTTGCCTGGAAACACAGGAGATTCCAGTGCCTTCAGAGGGTAACACAGCGCCTTCAACCCCCTAAAGAGTGACTTGTTTTTGCCCCTCATATAGCTCATTTCAGTAGTAAACAGGCACTAAATGATTATATGAGAACCTATGTCTATTGCTTTATAAGGAGGACAGGATCCATTAAATATGTATATATAGACGCATGAATATACATACACACACTTTTTATCATAAATTATTTCAACTATGACACACAAAATTCAAATGAAACTGTTCTAGCAACACTGAAAAATCGATGACTTGAGACTCTATGCTGTTTCAAAATGGAGCTAGACTTTAAATTTCTTCCTGTGTTTCAGACTTCAAACAAACATTCCCAGTGTGCACTGATACACTTGTTAGGTTATCACACCGCCTATATCCCACAGTGGTTCGCTATCTTACAAGAAATGTAGAGGACTTAAATTTTTTCATTTCTCCTCATTTTTAGTGAAAATCCAGATCATCAGAAGGCTCTGCGACAAGGAAAATTTAGTATACACAAACTGAAGCAACTTCTGTAGGAGATGGTGAGAGATGTTAATAAAACATCTTGCTTAGCAGTCAAAATACTTATTTTGAGCTTCAGAAACCCAGAGTCAGCCATTTCCTCTAGGGTGATTATGAACTTGGATCTGCACTTGGGTCCTTCCCCTAAAGCATTCCTGATTGACATGCCACTGGCTGCCCTGAGGTCTGCCTTTCTCCTCTACCTCCCATGCGACTCAGGGCAGAAAATTCATCCTTAACAAAAGAAGCCTTTCTCAGTGAAACATACATCCAACTTGGAATAACATCATGAAACACTGAAATAACCCTTATATTTCCTCCCCCAAACAACAGGCTGGAATCCTGAAAACAAATGGTGCCATGACCACAGAATCACAGAATGTTCTGAGGTGGAAGGGACCCACATGGATCATCGAGTCCAACTCCAAAGTGAATGGCCCATACAAGGATCAAACCCACAACCTTGGTGCTCTGACCAACTGAGCTGATCAGAAAGGTTGTGCTGCTCTACCCAAGTCATCTACCGGCAAAGAGCAGTTTTACTCTCATATGAATTCATAGCCTGAAAAGGAGTTGGATATTTTTAGATCAATGTAGCATTTTGATGCTAAGAGAGAGGCATAAAATATCATCGAGAACTAAATTTAATAACACTAGAGCCCAGAGAGAAATTTTGGCCCATATGTGGTATCACACAATGTGTCATTGCACTGTAAAATGAAAGAATAAAGAAAAATAATAAAAAAGAAACCAAAACCCAACAAAAAATCCCCCACAAAAACCAAACCAAAAAAAGTCCACAAGAACCTGAAGAATTGTACCACTGGATTAAGACAGCATAGAAACATATTTTATATGAAGAAATTAAAATATGAACTTTGTTAGAACACAGAAACCTAGTAAAACTAAATTAACACTTTTTAATTACTCATAATAAGCCACTTCACAATTATTAGGTAGCTATATTAGTCTTCTACTTAATTTCATTCAATCTGTACTCCCTCAACAGTTATTCATACTGAAAAATGTGTACAATAGATGTGAGGGAATAAAAGGATCAAAGAGGAAAACAGCTAAAATATATCTGAAAAGCTGGTAACACAAATTTTACAAAAGCCAGGGAGAGGAGACTAGAGTATCATTAGCCATTTTCATATCCTAATGGAACATGCAAGTTTCGGTCTGTTACTAAGAGTGGGTCCATGGCAAAGAGCCCAAATGAGGTCTGAGAAAGCATAATGTACCTTTAATGATTGAAATAGCAAGAAAATTAAATCAAATCATGTTTCATTAAGCATACTTTAGCTCCCATTTTTACTAAATTATTCTATTATGATTTCCCAACTGTCTGTTGAAATAACCTTTTACAGCAATCTAATTCACCATCATAAACAAGTCTCATTTCTCACAATGAAGCCCCCTGGGATTAGTGAGAGGAGATGGAAAATCTAAACCTTGCCAATCCTGCAGCCACGAAGGTAACCACTCAGAGAGACAAAGGTTTTTGTTTTCCTATTTGTGGCTGAGATCATTAAGATATAATTAGAAACGTATTCATGAGTATCAGAGCATCTGTTATGGAGATACCATTCGCCCAACGAGCATCCTCTATACCAGTCTTTAATAAGCACAGGAGCAGACATAATCCCCACTTCACTCTCTGGAGAGTTCTGCATTAAATGGACTGCATTAGACATCCCTCTCACTCCCTGCTTTTTAATGGAATCTTATACATGCATCCAGTATTTTCTCAGACTCCATTGTTACCACCAGAACTGCTAGTCTGTTTGCTTTCAGCAATATGCTCCTGCAGTGCCATCCAGATGTGAGCCCTAAAGATAGCTACGTGCAGGGAATTTAAATCCTGCTCCAGAACTTGACACAGGGCAAGCAAATGTAGAACTTGAGAACATACAGTAAGAAATTAATTGGACTGTTTTCAGAATAATCCTTGGCTCTCTGCAGCAGGGAAAGGAGCTATCAGCCCTCATACATGTCCTTTCTGCTTTAGTCAAATGAATGAAGTACGCACCAAGGAGAAAGGATACTTTACTAGGGAACTGAAACAAATCTGTTTTTCCTTAGTAAAGACCTTAATTATTGCCAAACTCCATATCAAATAACATGACACCAACAGAAAATTAAAAGCAATGTCACACACCAAACAGTGCTTAAGTATCTGCCACAGCGATCAATTTAGGGCCCTCAGTTAAACTGCAGAGTGCCAACTGTCAGTCACCATATTTAGCATCACAAGGTTTGAACAGGTTATTATCTTATTTGGTAGCCAGGAGTTTGAAAGGAACTTTGCTTCCTGTACCCATATGATCAGTAAAAGAAATACTTGATCAAAACATCCAAGGGGCAGAAATCGAACCTTGTAATATAAACAAGGGACTCAAAAGAGAAGTCTAAGAGGAAAGAAAAAAAAGATTACCAAAATTTCAGCTGAGTCTTTGAGATGATGCTCTATTATAATTGTAATTAAAAAGTTACATTGGGTAAACTAAGATTGCATCATGGTGGGCTTAATCTTTTTGCATACATATGGCTAATGAATCTACCTTAGCAAAGCAATGATTTTTAAGCTTGCCTGTAAAAACATTTTATAAAACAAAATATATTTACAAACTAAGCATATACGACAATGAGTAAATGACTACAGTTAAAAACAGAAAGTCAAAAGTAGAAGATTTAAATTGTTTTGCTTTGTGGAAGACTGACATTCTCAAATCTAATTATCACCCTGCAATACAAACTCTTCAGGAAGACATTAAGATAAGGAATGCATAAAGAATACATGACTGAAGCCGAACCAGACAAATTTCTAGATAAATGATCAGAGTTCAGATGCATAATGTGGAAATCTCTGCCAGCCAGAAACCATTCATGGACATTCAATATTCTTTTACAAACTATTGTGAAGCACACAATAGCTTAGTACCTTAGTCATCAGAATGCAGCTGGTCAATAAAGGTACAGTCAGCAACCGCTGCATTTCTATGCCAGTATTTATTTAGATGAGATTAAGAGATATACCTCAGTCATTTGACAGAACAGTGATAATGTCACAGTAAAATTCTGGTCAAAAGATCAATAAATCTTACTCTGAAAAATACACATCCAAGATTTACTTCAATATATATAATCCCTTAAATGCTTTCTCTTTGTTTTGACATTTACACTAGCAGGAACAGTAAATTAGCAATTTGCTCTTAATCAGCCTGACAAATGAAGTTTGGAAGAAGTGAGATTTTGCGTTAATATTGCTTCTATAGCAAAAATAAATTAATTTTTAAATACAGACATTAAGCACCTTGGGCAAACACTAACGGTCATTTTTCTCTGTATGACCCATTTAAAATTTTTCATGAAATTCAAAGAAACTATGGTAAGGTCAGGATTTCCCCCTATAACTTGATAGTTAAAGGTCACAGAGGACACACTTTGGTACTAGACTTGTGAAGTCTCCTGCTAGCAATAAAATCTCTCTGTCAATAAAATCTGTCAGCACCTGCATTTCACACATTGGCATCGTGGTGCTACAAGCCCCTCCTCTTCCCCGGGTCCCCATGTGTCCCTCAGCTCCAGCTGTGACCAGTGAGTGGCCAGGCTGGGGTGGGAATGAAGGAATGCTGCAGGGCTGCACTCCAGCCAGCAGTTACAAACAAAAGTAGCCCTGCCGGCCTCCTGAAGCTGCTGCTCTCCCGCTCCCTTTTCTGCTGCTCACAATCAACTGTCACAGAACTCTTGGCCCCAGGCTCATTTCTACCTCTTTACGTCACACGACACCGTCTGAAGAACACCTACAAGGTCACAAAGACCTTGAGATCGCTAAGATTAAATAACTTGAGATTGACACACACACATACATATGGATGTGCATATTTTATATAATACACACATGCACACATATATTTATACGATTATTACAAAATTACAATCTGACAATGGGAAAAGAACTAAAAAAACAAAATGAAATGTGTCCAAGGTGTCGGCACTGCAGGACTGTGAGAATAGGAAAAAAGTTTAAAGAATGGGAGGTGAGATTTATCATTTACCGATAAAAGTGGGGGAGGACAAACAATGAAAGATAAAGAAATTAATTTGTTTAATCTTCTTCACAGCAGAACCAGTTACCAGTCTAGAAGATTAACTACTTTAGTCGCATTACTTAAATTAAACTGTAACAGAAAGGCAGTAAATGCTATGTACCTTTGGAGGAAAGAGGTGTGACAGAAGTAAGATGGTTTCCGAAGATGATGATGCCAGCCAAATCTCTAATTAAAAAAGAGCACCATTATCTCTCTACCCATCCCCAACCACCTCCCAAATATTTTTTCTCTAAGTGCGAAAATTGTCTAATTATAATGACTGAGTGATGCTTTGATGTAATAAAATTTCTGCAAAAATGTGCTACATTAAATACTGACAACTCTGAAACTTGTTCATAAACAATGGGTAAATACTAATTCTTAAAGAACTTAAAGAATGTCCAAATTTCTTTGTGAATTCCCCAAATTACTGTTAATTTTTAACTCCACAGCCAGCCAAATAAACAGTACAGACTGAAAATTAGCTTCATAACTCAGAGCTGTGTATTTTTAACTTGCTGATTTCTCTAAGAAACAACTTGCTTCAGAAAACAAGTCAATCTGTTTAAGCCATAAAAAATTAAACTGGTTTCTCATACAAAAATGGGAGTTGTAAGACAAATTTCTGCAGCTGGTAATGAAAATCTTACAATACAGAAAGATTGCCATGCACTCTTTTTTAGTATATAAAACAGAATCTGACTCAGTGCAAACAGAAGGTCTACCTACCCTTACAACATATCTAAAACACTCGACAACAGGAGAAGCCAAGGCAGGTATACTGAACACTTTCCTCAGCCTCCAGGAATTCAGAGCCCAAGGACTTTGAGCCAGAAGCAGATTTTTTTAACATAATAGCTCTCAATGGATTTTCTTCCATTAATTTGTTCCATCTATTTTTTAATTCAAGTAAACTGAAGAGGCCATGGAGCAGAGCTGAGAGCTGAACACGACCCTGCAGGAAACAGTACACATTTTGTCAATTTTTTCAGATCCCAACTACAAGTTTTCTTTAGTTCTTATAATGCAGATATTGTGTGAATAGAGACAGTGAGCAGCAATACAGTTCCATATTCATCTGACTATGCTATGTATATGTAAAGACCACACTTGCCCCTCAACAACCACCTTTCAGATTAAAGCATGCAGAAGAAAAATCTCTTTCACAGGCGCCATTCCAGACCTTTGAGCATCTCTGTCTCTTTTCTGTTTACCATCTGCAGTTCTACTGTAAACATTTTGAGACAGGTAACCCAAAATCCACACATGGAGTAACACACACAATGTTTTTCGGCCTACCATTGCAATACTTCCTCTTACAATATGTAACAGTCAGTGTATTTTCCAGACCAGGACAAAGGATTAAACAGAGTTTTTATTAGACTGTTTATCTAACTGCGATATCTCATTCCTGAGTGATAATGGAAACACATCTTGCATCACTGCATATGTAGAGTTGCGACCGTAGACAGCAGTCTCACGTTGTGCAATACTTCAGAATACATACAGGTTTCAAATCTGCTTTGAAAAGGGGTGCAAATTAAACTGAAAGTGAGTAGTATTAGGTGTCAAAAAAACTTGAGAAGATTTTAATTACATGAATAATCACAAGAACCTGAAGGTTATGCACAAAACTTCTTCCAAAAAAGGCTCAAATCAAGTGTGATGAAAGAATATGTGAATGCTAAACAGGTTTATGACTACAAAAAAACCCAAACAAATTAACCCAACCAAATACTGTTTAAGAGGGGGAAAACCTTGATTCAGAACCTCTGTACTGTGACCTTCGTAAGCTCTTAAAAGCAAAGTTCTGTGTTTGCAGAAAAAGTGAGAGGGAGAGAACCTGAGCTCCAATTGTGTTTCTATCCAGGCCTTAGGGCTGTCTGTGGTGATGGTCAGTCCAGACCTCTCTACTCCTGCTGCTGGTGAAATCTATCATTAAGGCACATAAGCTCAATACCCTTCTTTCTTAAGTTTCCAAGACTGACAGACTGATCTGTCATCTAAAAGGAAATTCTGATAAAATGTTCAGGGAGCACAGAAAAAGGTTATGAACTCTTCCTTCAAGCTGAACTGGGGGAACAATAACAGAATCATTCTTCATAGAAGAGGCTAGACAAAGTATTAGAAAGTATTAGAAAGTATTAGTATTACAAAGTATTAGAAAATGAAGTAGTGAAAAATTTTTATTAAAGTTTTCTATCAATATAAAGTAACAAATAAAAGAAAAATTATTTCCCTATCAGGGCCAAAATTCATGTCTTTTCCATATTTTTAGAAGTTTGGGGGTTTTTTTATATATGATTCTTCACCTACATACTATAAAAGTCTTCTTGCTACATATTTCAAATATTCTACAAATCTTAACTGCCCTAAAGTCCTAGAGTTAAAATAATAGGTCTTACATTTAAGTAAACTTGTTTTCCAAGAAATAAAATCTAATAGCATCAGCTCGATCTGTCATGTGGAAAGCTGAAGTTAGCATGTTCTCTTAAAGGTCAGAGCTGCAGTATTTGTAAGTAAAAATAAAATCATTAGGAAAAATTCTCCACAATAATATTCTAACTACCTAATCACAAAATTAAAAACCCCCCCACAAACCTGTTTAGAACACTGTTAAAAAACCACAAGACTCATATTTCAGGTAATCTTGCATAAATGTCCGAGTGTATTGAGAGACAAAACAAGTTGGCAGAAACACTCAGTGACTTTATACACTCCATCATTCAACCCTGACCTACAGTCTGCCTTGGATTTGGTTCATAAAACACATGCAGTAGACGGCTCAGAGAAAGAAGAAACGGGAGTGAAGCCAAGCCAGCTGAATAAGCATTGCCACTTCAGTCCATCCACTTTGCTTGCTTGAAGGTCAAAGCATACAAATTATTAGGAAGCTGGAAAACGATGCAGAGCTCAGAAACCCAGACTCACCTGAAAGGCTACTGACTTGGATCCTGGTCTAGAGGAATGAATGTATCTAACTACAGATAGGGCTCAGCATATGGTGGCTACCATTCTAGGAGACAACCTGTGGGGTAGTTTTAGTTCAGCTGGTTGTTTTCTAGGAAGATGGACTGGATTGGGACAATCAAATCACAGAATAACATATGGTTGAAGGCACCTCTGGAGCTCTCCAGTCTAGCTGGCTGCTTGGCTCAGGGCTGCATAGAGCCTCCAAGCATGAAGATGCCACAACCTCTCCTTGCCTCTCATTCCAGTGCTTGACCATGCTTCGCACACCAAAAAGTTTCTTTCTATATCAAGCTGGAATTTCCCATCTTCCAGCTTGTGTTCATCCTGTTGTCCCTCCACTGTGCACTGCTGAGACTAGTCTAGCTTCATCTTCTCTCTACTGTCCTGTGAGGTAGCTACAGGCAGGAAAAAGATCCCCCCAAGACTTCTTTGGACAGGTAATATTGTTGCTGTATCAGCCTCTCCATGTGTGCCATGTGCTCCAGGCCCCCTGATCACCAGGGCGGGCTTGCTCCAAGATGTCAAAGGTTCAGGGTAAGCACCATTACATCTTTTACAATATATTTTAATCTTTTCTCTTAACACGGTATTTGAAAACTATGTCTTCCAAACAAGTTTAGTCTTTCAAGAAAAACTAACTTTTCAGAGTTGTTCAGAATAACCATTATTACTGCATTTGTAATTGGAGGGGTTTAAGGGAAGTGCCAAATACCAGCACTCAGCAAGGTCCAAAGGACAACAGGCAATCCTCTAAATACAGGACAAACTTAGTGGATTTTGAGCAATAGCCAAGGGCCAGCAGACAGTAACAAGCAGATGCTCTACCCTTCGCAGGTGCAGAGACCTTCAAAACAACTGTTGTGTTGGGTCTTAAGTCATCCCTGAAGCGATCATTCTGTACTTCATACCGTAACACTGGATAAATATTAGGGTTATAGTTACTCATTAACTGCTTTGAACAGAGCTTAAACTGCATCATCACCATGCATCCCTCCTGCACCCTGATCGTCCCAGTCAACAGAAGATGCAAAAAAGACCAGAGGACCCAGCTGGGCTCTACAGCACTTTGGAGCAACACTGTGAAATGTTCTTGGGACGGTCAGAGCAATGATGTGATTGATACATGGATCTGCCATGCAAGGCACAACAGTGATACTTTGCAACAGCTTTTTCTTTGAAATTGTGAATGTATTTTCTTTCAAAAGACAACTTGTAAGACATTATACCATAATACACAAAATAATTATTCACTCCGGAGTACTGTAGAAACATTTATTGAAAAATCCATCTCACAAACCCAGTATGTTTGCCTGCTTATTGAAGACCAGTAATATATAAAATGAAGACTGAGATCAAAGAATTGAAAAACAGTAACAATATCATAAAACTTAGAAATGTGTTCTAGTATCAGCAGTAATCATAAGCACTATTTTTGCAAAGTACAGATACCTATGCCCTTCACTACTTGTTTGTGATTTTCTTACCCAGTATGTTACAGCTATGTTAAAATCTTGCTACAGTCTTTTAGATTCATATTTATTATCTGTACAATTTTCAACTTTTAGGACAGGATAAATAAATAAGTACTAACAAACACATATAAGAATATTGTTTATACATGAGTTTTCTTATGTCCCTTAGCACTGCATATAAAATAGAAAAAAAATAGCTAGGTAGCATACACACTAAAATATTAGTGTCTAGCAGTAGAAAGCAATTCCTTTAAGATGTAAATAGCTGAATTTTCTTCCTATACAAGAACATAATGTTGTCACAAATGCCGTGGACTCAAGTTTTCTCTCAGAAGTGGAGCTCCAAGGGATTTAGTAAATAATTTTATTCCCTCCTCTAACAGGAGCACTGGTTCAAAGTAATTTTCCAGATAAGAAAGAGAGTGATAGAAGGATATGCTTTAGCAATACTTCTTATTTTTTAAAACCCATTTTATTATGCGGAATATCAATTTATACTATTAAAAGTACTTAAAGGATGGCTCTGCTTCCTCTCACACGTTTTCTTTCTCCATCAGCAATCCTACTGGGGACAGATCTACACAGACATACAGTTATAAAACAGGCTGCCCATATTTACTTAGAATTTATACAGTGCTTCTCATAACAAAATCTGAATACCTTCTATATAATAATGAATTCATCTTGCCTACATTCTTGTAGTGCAGAGTTATAGCTTGACATTACCTTACCATAAGAAAAAATTGTTAAAGAATTTTGCTTGAATAAGGTCCAGTTGGGACCTTAAACAGGCTTAGTTTCAGAATGACGAGCACCAGTTGCTGAGTTTTCTAAGAGTAAAGGTGTTCATCGGACACCCAAAGGACAGAAGCACAATAAGCACATGTGAAAAAGAGGGCTTATACAATTTTCCCAGGGTCAAGAATAAATGTGGATCAGCAGCAGGAACAGGAAGCAGTTCTCTCAATTCTCTCACTACTTTGCCAATAATCCCATTCTTCATCCCACAAATAATGTACTTCAAGTTTTCAGATTTTTTCATTAACCTGTTCTAAAATTCTGATATTTGTAACAAATACACGTTTAACTACTTCAAAAAAAAAAGTTGAATTAAAGACAGCTAAAATTATTTGACTCAAGCAACTCTACAAGGAAGGCTGAAAATCAGTATTAATACCATTCCAAAAAATGAATATCAAACCCCTAATAACAACAATTTTATCAGTGTGATGAAGGGAAAGTAAGTAATTCCAGCTCTGTTTAAAGCTGGCAGCTGTTTGCTCAGAGTTAGGTGGAGACATCTGCATGAACTGCTGCCACACAGTGACTGCAGCACAGACACCTCTCAAGCTCTGTGGTTGTAGCAAACAGGCTAAAAGCCTAGCGTACATCACAGTGATATTGACAAAGCAAAATGTTTCTTCCATTGTTAGCAGAAAAGTGCCTCTGCAAAGGAAACCTTTGCTGACCTTATCATTGAGGAACAAAGGGCTGGAAAGCAGCGCTGTGGAAAGGAACCTGGGGGTGCTGGTTGATGGCAAGTTGAACATGAGCCAGCAGTGCCCAGGCAGCCAGGAGGGCCACCCGTGTCCTGGGGGGCATCAGGCACAGCATCGCCAGCCGGGCAACGGAGGGGACTGTCCCGCTCTGCTCTGCACTGGGGCGGCCTCACCTCGAGTGCTGGGGGCAGTTTTGGGGGCTACAATGTAAGAGGACATCAAACTACTAGACTGCGTCTAGAGAAGGGTGAACAAGATGGTGTCAGGCCTCAAGTGCAAGACCTACAAGGAGCAGATGAAGTCACTTAGCTTGTTCAGCTTGGAGGAGAGAAGGCTGAGGGGAGGGGACACCTCATCACAGTCTACAACTCCCTCAAGTGAGGCAGCAGAGGCAAGATGCTGATCTCTCTCTGGTGACCGTCAATGAGACACGAGGAAATGGAATGAAGCTGCATCATGGGAAGTTCAGATTGGACATTAGGAAAAGATTCCTCACTGAGAGGGTGGCTGGGCACTGGAACAGGCTGCCCAGGGGAGTGGTTGCAGCACAAAGCCTGACAGAGTTCAAGGAGCATCTGGACAAGACTCTTAGTCATATAATGACTAAGGTAGTTCTGAAGGAAGCAGGAGTTGGACACTATGATCCTTATGAGTCCCTTGCAACTTCAGACAATCTGTGGTTCTGTGATTGCTTTATCCATATGCAAATCATATCCATATGCATATCCATACTGCACATCACCTGAAAACATCTGGGAAAAGAAATCAAATGTCATGGGTTCTTAATATTAATCACAATCATAAATTGTTTTTATATCAAGTATTTTGGTTTCTAATAGTTTTGTTGTCATCTGTTAAGAACATGATAGTTACACATGAATAAAACAAAGCTGTTATGAATTCACTCCATGTACAGTGTTAATAATTGCAAAGATCAGTTGACCATAACAGATTAACAACCCAATTCAGCACTAATCAAACATTTATATGTACAAACACTTCCTCAGAAACTCCTGACTAAAAGATCACTAAAACAGAAATAAATCTGTTTCTGAAAATAAAACTTTCTATTAGCAGGATTCTTCTTCCTGCTAAAAAATTCTCAAGAGAGTTCCACTTAGACATACTTATTTCCAGGAGTACACATTCTGATGTGCAGGATTCCCTTTCCAGTATACACTATTTTCAAGTCAGCAATTTAAAAGAAATAACTAGTCTCAGGAATCTCATCCTTAAACTAAAAGTGCTTAAGCAAGTTAACAGGGTAATGAAAAATCCTAACTTTCCTACTAGAGGATCCATATTTTATTCCTGGAAAATTGGAAGTTAACATACTATACCCTACTGCCTTTGACAGTGTCTTCTTTGGTCTATAGAAAAAATCCTATTAATTTGATTTATCATTAAAAAGAGAATAAATGTAATACCTTACTGAATGTTGACACAAGACTTCAATGCATTGGTAAGAAATTTGACAGTTTGGAAAGGATTTAAACCATTTTCTCTGGTAAAGTGTCCTACTGATTGTAAATTTTACACTTGCATTATATTTATCTTCTTTAATGATATCTCATAATTTTATCTCATTCCAAATACATAAATTCTAAGAGAGTTTGACACTTTTTCTCTAGTTTCTCCTAAACTTATCTTTGGACATTAAATGTCTTTCAAAACTAGCAATTATTTTGCTTTATAAACTACCCATTAAAACAGGTTTTGGCATTTTCACTTTCAGAAATCCTCACAGATTACATTCCTTATCTGTCACAGCAGTTTTACATACACTGCCACAGCATACAATAATACAAGACTATTAGATATAGTAGATTTGAGGAAATCTGAATACTTCAGAGAAAGAAAAAAAATAGAGATATTCATTATGGATACATTTAAGGACATATATATACATTATGGATACATTTATGGATAACTAATGTCCATCCTGTAGAAGCTATAAAAATTCCCCTTAGAATCTCATTTCAGATACCTTATAAATGCAGGTTTTCCCTAACAGCAGTAATGAGCAAGTGAAATATATGAAAAAGAGCCCTTGCATTGAATGTTTTTGCAACAGCACTGAATATACAGAGAGGAACAGGAATACCACACACAAAGGTATTAAAATAAATATTATTTCCTGTTCTTTAAAACACATGTAGACTAAGCATCCCCAGATAACTATGTGTTGATTTTTATAAAAGAAGGCTGATTCTAAATTAAGGATTGAGTATGCCCACAGACTGGAGCGAGATGTCCAGAGGAATCAATCAGCATCAATCT
Organism: Mystacornis crossleyi; assembly: GCA_013400655.1. Lineage (NCBI taxonomy): Eukaryota > Metazoa > Chordata > Aves > Passeriformes > Timaliidae > Mystacornis > Mystacornis crossleyi. The sequence goes on from VYZQ01021554.1 coordinate 18,617, forward strand.
TCTCATGCAAGTGCAGAGCTGAAAGCTTTGACTTTAAGTCAACGCTCATTTACAGCATAGAAGACCAAGGGCCCATTCACACTAAATGCTAGAGCTTTTATTATTTGCCACATTTACTATCCTAATTTTATCCAGCAGATAAATTCCACAGCATAAACTTGTACTCTTTAAAGAAGATAAGAGAAAGAGTCTCCTAGTCTGTCTGTTGTTTCAAGTACTCATCCTGAATGGACTACAAATACTTGAAAGAGTTAAAAACATGCTTCCCATTCTTTCAGACAACCAACTAGATGTGCACCATGCTGGACTAGGAGGTGCTTTCTTTGACAGACACAAGTAAAGTAAAGGTTCAAATGCTGCAATAATCTCTGATGCATGCTCCTGAATACTTATCATCCATATGGCTGCTAGACAGAAAAATACCTCTACTTCTTTCCTCAAATGATATATGACTGCAATCTCTCACTAGAAAATAAAAACCAAGCAAGAGACGAATTATGAGGCTCTTCTTTTTCCTCTCCAGTGTTCTTTTTCTCCATTTTTATAGCATTTTCACAGGTAAGACTAGCCAGAAAATAAGTACTATTTTAAAATCATTCTAAGTGGATGGCTTCATTACTTTAACTGGATCACAAGGAGTGGCATCTCTGACCATAACCATTTCCTGTAGCTTTCGCTTCCTGTTAAAACTCAAAATGAAATATAGAATCCAACCACTGCTTCCACTTGGATGCTATACAACTTCTTTCTGACAACTTTTTTTTTTAATTTAACGACTTTGGTTAGAATTATTTTTAACTAAAAAAAACCAGTCTAAGTATACCAAAGCAATCTAGTTATACATGCCTATGTATCCTCTACTAGACAAAATTTCCATAAAATTAATAGTTTTCTTGAAAGAAAGTTGTTACACAAGAAAACTGGAGTGGCTTTTTCTTCTTTTATAGTGCACGTTTATCTATTTTTGATGTAACTATTACAATTTTTCTCTTAATTATGCTTAGATAATATTCTGTCCTTTAGTGATAAATGTAATATTGAGCTCTATTTTCAACTGCAATTACAACAAAGTGAGCAAAGCACACCTTCTAAAAGGACCAGTGACTGCCACCACAACAATGATTTTGAAGTATTTTTTTAGCATTTAAGCACAGGTTGACTGCAGTCTATCAAAAACAGGAGCAGCATATGATCCTTCAGTTTAAGATGTCCAATACAGCCATCCCAAAATACACAGGGACAGTATAAAATTTCAAACCTATACACAACTAGGAAAAATAAACAAAAACATATGAACAGGACTGCAAAGAGAAATCTATTTTGTAGTTTCATAGTAAGAGCCTTCCACCGTTTTGAAGGAAAATAAATTACGTAATTTTAAAACTAATTTTATTTATTTCACAAATGTAAAGAAAAGCTGTGGACTTGCTTGTGTTAAGCATAGAATGACAGTATAAACAAAACAATCATAGTATTTGAAACTTTAAACTAGACTGTACGGTTTAGACATGAAGACACTATCTACTATTGGTTCATCATATTTAATAATATCATTTTAAAATACAGCAATATTCAATCTTACTATAAAGTAATTTTTATTGAAAAAATACGCCTTTAAACTTTAACTGGCTGTTAAAATACAGAACTTTGCAAAAAAAAATACCGCAAAAACTGATGTCTGTGACAATATGCTGGTGTGACTAAAAGCTACATCAGAGATTTTAATAGGATAAGCACACAATTGACCACTGAGCTTTAAAAACAGGGTAACACCGAGCTCCTAATCACAAGCATCATTAGCTTTACTTTTAAAACTTAGCAGCAGAAAAATAGAATTTCACCAACTACACAGAATTTATTTTCTATGCAACAGCTTACATTCAGGTAACTCGAAATGAAGACCAGGTAGTATTTATGAAGTTACCCTTTTAAAAGTAACATAGCACAGATAATAACATTTATGTCAACTTCACTGCTTGCTACTCAGCAAAATCTTGGTAGCAATCTAAAATACAAATAGCCATAAAATACAAGTATGGCAGAAAAACACTTTCAAATCCTTTACCAACCTCATTCCAGCATTATAACCCAATAATCAAAATCAATATTTTATATATCATGAACTGATATTGCAGGCAGATGACACAGGTTTGACACAGCAAAATATATTAGAAACAGAATACTAAGGATGTAGCAGTAAAAGGCAGCAAGAAAGTAAAACATGAAATATATTCCACAGTAACTTTTCCTGCTACAACCCCTTCATCAACAGCAGCATTTTATATTTATACCTTATATCAATCCAACTTTTGGGATTATTTACATAATCATGAAATTTTGTTCATTATATTTAATCTTGCTACCAAGGGGAGTTTGCACCTTTTAATTTTTTCACATTATGATGTCAGTTTCCCTTCTGCTTTTAAATCCCTTACTGTCCTGAAAATACCCCTAAATTGTCAGTATGTCTCCATACATGTCTCCACTACATTTTCACTGACCACATTAGACATTACTGCAAGATCAACGTCTACTCATATTGCAGCCATACCTTTATATTGCTTTGTAGGACTACTTGTGATCTACGTAAGCACTAGCACCAGGATCTGGGATCAATCTACTGATGAACTTAATTTGCATTCAGGTATAACATGAAATTCACCTCTGAAGTTCTGTAATGAAGAACTGTATTCGGGTTTTTCACATACTCACAAACCACACCATTAATGTGCATTTCCTAAATGCAACAGTATTGAGAGATAAATGAGTGCAGAGGGTTTCCAGGGGAACTGAACTCTATTTAAAGCCTCTTACTAATTAGCTTAGTGACTAAACCCTAGTTCAGGTGAAGATAAGTTACGGCTATTCTCTTAGAACAACTTTTCAGGTAGACAGTAACAGATTTTTTTTACTGATCCAGTTCTTTTTTGCTTGGCAAGTATAACATGTTAAAAATTGCAGTCATAAGTGACATGAAAGGATATTTTTCATATACTTGGAATTCAGAGATCGAACTGGTCCAGACGGATGATAGAGGATAACAAAAATTGCCAAATCTCAGTGTTACTGCTTAGACCACAACATTGGTTAGTGTGCAGTGTAAGAGGTAGTATAACTCTATACTGATAAGCAGCAAAAAGCAGTCATATTAAAACTTATTTCTTGTGAACTGCTCAGTATCTGCAAGCCATCATATCCTTGCTACTGTGCTAGCTAGATTAAAGCTAGTACATTCAATCCCACTTGGATTGTAGCACAGCCTAGAAACAAAGACTGCTCCTGGAGAGGCTTTTCAATTTTGAGCCCACAATATTTTCCTTCAGAGTCTAACAGAGTCAATGTCCTGTAAACTGCATTGCAGGAAATAACATGAACTACATTTAATGATACATAGAAAATACACATTGGATATTGAGTCTTGAAATAGAAATTATTAAGTACTAGTAATAAACCATGACCTTGATAGTAATAGCTCTACATTAACTTGTTGTCTGTATAAAATATATTGACCCTGAAGCATAACTCAAATTCAATAGTTTAGGGTCTGGCAAAGGTCTAGGTATAATAACACAGAGCTCAACATTACTATTTGTGCTGTTTCTTGAAACCGATAAAAGTATAAACCTAGACAACGACTAGTTTATGGAGAATAATGGGAATCAAATTAGATGCAACTCCCTTCACCCATATGACTGTGAAAGTTATTTCAGAAACCTGTAATAAAGGAGTTTGTTAATCTGTCCTGTCCAATCTATTCTGTTCAAAATAAAAACAGCCAAATGATTAATCCTTCCAGTCTGATTAGTCCTGGCTCCTGAGTTTTCCAACTGCCTAAAATTCCTTTGGTGAATTCAGTTTTCTGTACGGAAACAGAGGAACAGGCTGCCACCTTCCTTACTACTTCCGGCATCGTATCTTGTATCCCTTGAGCCAAACAAGACCACATATATGTAGTTAAATTTCAAGATTCCAGCACCTGAAGACATTTCAAATATTAACTAAATATATAAGGATATTAACATGAAACATTTGACTACCATATTTTACTGAGTTCTTCTTTTATTACTACTTAAAATTAGTATTCATCTTAGGTCAAAACTATTTACGAACTATAATAAAATATATGGTTTTGTTCTTAATACTTATCACAAAAAGAGATTTGTACATATATGTACACAAAATATCATAAAGCCAGTGTTCCATATGCCGCTGGAAAAATCTATCATCACTAACTAGGTCACTTTAATAAAAAGGGGCTTATCTGGGTATGCAGTATTAAAGAACCTCGAAATGATAAGCAGTGAAATAAATCACTGCAAAGGAAGAGTGAAGATTCAAATACTGAAACTTAAGAAAGGAATATCAAAGTTGATTCACAATCCCATTTATGAACCTCATCTACCCTGAACGAGACTGAATTTCAAGAATGATATAAAAGCAAGTACGCAATCTGCTTGCACTGCATAAATTATGTGCATTTACTTATAATGCATATTTAGAAATCATCAGGAGCATGCTTACAAGACAGGACACTTACCTGATACAATTTCATGAACTTAGAAATTAAAAAAATTAACAAGAGACTGGAGTTTAACAATGAGAAGGCTAATGGATAGCACAGTACCCAGCTTCCAAACTAGCCTAAAGACTTCTCTTCGTCATTAACATATTTGTTTTGCAACATTTCAGAGAAACAAAACCAACAGTTTTCACAACCTTTATAAGCGGCAGATCCTATTTAGGGATGGAAGTTCCACATGTGACTATCCAAAATCATATCCTTGATACTCTGTATTGAAAGAAATTCTAAAAACAAATAGTGGGATTTGAGACTACCATGGCAACAGTATCAAATTTGTATTTGATACTATTAAATAAAATGCAACTTCCTCAGCATTTCTTGTATGGAACGGGCAAATACATAGTTTTAATTAAGAATCAAGCTCATTAATTCTATTTTTCAGGGGATTTTTTGATTCAAAAAAGAAAAAAGTACTTATCTTAAATAAATTTCTTACACATTGGCGAGAACCTCTTAAATGTCTGCTTACACTAGATTCTTTCATTCTGCTAGACTGTTCCATTTGATTTTACCAACGTCTTATTATTTTATCAACATGCCTAATAAAACCTACTAGTTTGACATGATTTGTGAGATAGGATATCCATCTATTAGAATATATATATATTAAAAATTATTCTTACCAAGATGACTTGGAAAAGAACTGGAAAAAGATGGATTTCTTCCATGAGGCTGTAAAAACATATTTTAAGATTTATTTAAAAACAGAGGAAGTGAATTCTTATTTAATACAGTAAACCCACAACAGGAATAGAGTAGTAGAATAGCTGTTGCCAAGATCCATGACCCAGAACCTTAGCCTTTGACTAGCTCTCAACAAAAATGAGTTCCATTTCAGATATTAAACAGAAACAGCAATGTTATACTGCTTTGGAAATTACTTCTACGTCTGCTTCACAGATGCGATTTAAGTGAGTAGAACAGTAACTAAGTCAGCATTTTTTAACAGCAGAAATTAATAAAAAATTTTAAGTATAGCACTATACATATTAGGAAACAGAGTGCACCACTGACTGTTTGAATTAATAGACTCAGCACACATAATGAAATTATAAATACGTTGTGTTTTTTTTTAAAGAATGCTATGTTAACTAACTTCTTGGGTTTAACATCTTTATATATGATACTTTTGTCAGTCACTTGACAGTGCTGACCAGTGGTGGCCCAAAGGAAGTCAGCCATATTCTCTTGCACTTCAAAATCAGATAAAACCCAGCATAAATATACTTATAGAAAGAATATTCTCAAAAATCAGCAATACTTTACATTAATGCAGTCTTCTATTCTTAGAACACAAACCACTGTATTAGTAAAGCACGTCTCTCACACTATGATGACATGAGTCACATGACTACACGCTTTTTACTGTATTCTATTGTCTAACTGGAAGACTGATTTTCACCTTTCCTTACACACCACACTAAATACTTATTCACCAAACACCACAGACAACACCAAACTGTGTTTCAGAAAGTTTTTCTTGTGTCACTATGATGTCACTGAAGTGCTTCATACAAAATTGGTAGGTTTAGCTTTGTGATACAGCAAAGATAAGACTGCATTAAGAAGCCCATGTAATAAATGCAAAATTCAAACACAGAGAGCATGTCTGGGATCTCAGTGTACAACACACTACAAAATTGTCTTGCCAGGAGTATGTCAGTTAAAAACACCAAGTTATATTACATAGTTCTCTCTGGATAAACAGGAGTTATATCAAAATAAGTAATTTTATGTTCGAAGCTTTACTGTGTAAAACTTTATATTGGCTT
>VYZQ01021558.1:6790-22232 GCA_013400655.1 Mystacornis crossleyi
CACCTGTAAATCTGCTGTGATACCCTGGGCTCTGTTCAGTTGTTAGTAGTATTTATATTATACTACCTATTTAAAATGTCTTTTTTTTTTCCTTGTCCTGCAGGAAGCAAAAACAGCAAGAAAATACTTAATAGGTATTTTATGTATAAAATGCAGAGTTCTAAATCATGCTGCTACTCTTTATTCTTTTTCCCATGCTTGTTAATAAGCATGATATTTGTTACTTATTTTCTTTTATTTCCCATCCTGAAACTCAGTCCCACCAGCTTTGTTGGAGATAAGAGCTAGTGAAATTAGAACAAAGTTCTTGGTGGCTCAAAAGGAACAGAAAATCCTGTAAATAATAGTTCCTCACTGACTGAAGTCAAGAGGCAATTTCAAGAAGTCTCTGATGTTCCTAATTAGCTGTGTCCTTTACAAACCCACCCCAGGAAGCTGAAGGGAAACCATGTAAAAGGAAAGCAGCTGAAAATCCTTGTGAGCCTCCAGTCCTCAAAAAGAAAGCAGCCTTCACTCCCTCAACACTGCACACCCTGACCCACTGCTCTCATTTTCTTTGGGCTTCTATATAAAATCATGAAATATTAATTACAACTCTTATCCACTGAGAGAGCGAATTGTTCCCAGAGTAATGAAGGAAAGCATCCTTACTGAAAAACAAAGCATTTCTTGCTGATTGTTCTACTGGTTCAAACTTAGTACTTTGTAAAAGTGGCAAGAGTATATTCCAGGGTATGCCAAAGCAAATCTAGAAATGGCAGGTATTTTTCACAGAGTGGACATTCTCTCCTATGACAATCTCTGGTCCTGAGAAACAGAATCCTTACAGGTAAAATAAATGAGAAGGGGAAAAAAGCATGGAAAGAAAAGCGTGTATTGCATGGCATTTATTGTGTGGCATGGATTGTATGGCATTTATTGCAACTTTCAGGGTTTTTCTTAATGCACTGAATTATAGGGAAATTAAGTTTTGGATTGCATTGCTTTCTGATATGTTATATGTATTCCTTGCATGAAAGATGCTATGTAAATGTATCATCAATTTTGGCCTTTACTTTTGCTGACAGGTAAAATAATCTTTAATTGTATATGCTTGTCAGCATGGTATTGGGAGCAGTTCTCAAACTGCAGCGGATGACTGGTTGTAGGAGATTCTTGATGGAAAACTAACCCAAAATTACCCGTATACTTGTGGGTGCCACTTCTCCTTCCCTTGCCTGTGGAGCCCTTAGCACACAGGAGGCTGATCCAGTTCCACAGCACATCAGCAGTCCCTTCCCACAAAGCTGACCCAGGTGAAATGATCCCCTTTAATGAGAGTGCCAGGGCTGAAACTTAAGGAATTATCTAGCAGAAGATAGAGAGAAGATTTCTCTCTCTAAAAAATCAGAGAGAGAAATTGAGTCTTTCCAAACGAACTGCTCCCAGTTGCGGCACTGCTGCTTTCTTGTGTTTGTACGGCCCATTGATCTTCAAGGGGAATGACATTTTAATTGCTGTGTATTCGTTTTCTTTTCCTGTCACCCTTCCAAAGGAAGCTGCTGCTGCCTTGCCTAAGGAATTTCAGTCTTTGTCAGCAGAAGCACTTGGTTTTGTTGTCAGAGCTCCTCACCTGCCTGGTCTCCGGTGCCCTTTCTCTGTGCTGGAGGGAGGTGTCTCTGGCAAGTGTCAGCGGTTCAGGGGCTGCCTGTGCTCAAGAGAATCAGCTCCGAGGGAGCTTGGCTGAGCTGCAGGAAACCAGCTCAAAAACATTTGCGTCTATGTCACAGTTAACCTGTAAATATTAATTTGGTTAAGAAGGAAAATGTTTGCATGGAGAATGCATCAGCTGCCACATGTGACGTGACATTGGTGAAATGTCGGGAAAAGGGCAGTATTTTTGATTCCTTTGAAGTGATCCAAATCTTTAAGTGAGGGTCTTCCTTCCAGTTCTTCCTTCTTCTCTGTTACCCTTGAGAAAGACAACATAGAATTTCAGATATATGAACCAGAAAGTCACGGCAAAAATCATATTGGACTTTTTTTTTTGGTTAGGATGATGATTTTCACTGAACATATCAGCCAAGTTTTAGGGATTTGAGTGGGTGACATCAGTTATAAAACTGCTCTTTTACGTGTTTTTAATTCTGAATGTTTATTTTTTTCCACAGTTACTCTCTTTGTGTTTTTTCCCCTCATTATTTCCTATTTTTCTCCATGGCATGAAGTGTTACTGGTTATCTTTTTGCTTGTAAGCTCTGCTAGTACAGAGCTATACACTGAAATTGGTACTGTAGCTGCAAGACTGTGGTGAGGACAGATTTATATCTCTCCTCTTGCCTGAGCTACCTGGGTCAGTAAGAAACAGCTTGAGAGATTTACTTTTAAAGTTTACTTTTCCTTTCCTTCAGAGCAGTGTAATTCCAGGGACTTCTCTGGACCTTACTGACAGAAGGTTTGTCTGAGAGGTGGTGTGGTCTTGAAACACGGTCCTTGATTCTCACCTGGAGCTAGCAATACATAAAATCTGAATATTTAATTTTTTTTTTCCCCTTTAAAAAGGACATTAATTTTGGAAAATATTGCTGGTGGTTGGGAAAAACTGCTCCTCCTTCTACTACTCCTTTGACATGTGTGAGACAACAAAGGGACAGAATATAGACCAGGAAGAAGCAGCTCCTGTCACTCATTGTCTGTCACTGCTTTTGTCTTTTTTTCCTTGTATTTTGTTTTTTGTCATTTCCTATGAGAGATGGCTTAGTATAGCCTATATAGCCCTTCCTCAGATTCATAACACTTAAGAATTATGTGAAAGTATACTGAATATCACCTTTTTTTGATTGCATTAAAGAGCTGCTTTAAAGCCAATAGTCTTATGATAGTAAGACAGCAAAGTAAAGCACATCTTTTTGGGGAAAAACACCGTATTTATGTAGCTGTCATTATTAATGCAGGAAATAATGGGCTGTGAGGAACTAATGAAAAATGTTTTGGAGATGCTTTGTGTACAAATGAGAAGGTTTGCATGATAACGCAGAGATAAAGCTAATTTCATAAAGCATCTCACAGTCTGAATAGATAGTCATAAATCAGCTGCAGTGCTGAGCAAAGACAATAACTGCACTATCCCTTCTCATCAGATACTGAGAACTGATTTCATCATTTGACTTTTAGAATCTTAACATCTGTAATAAATCTGTGGACTCATACAAAAATATGTATGGAAAGGAATACCAAGTGTCCAGTCAATGAACTTGGGGCTTGTGGCTGAATAACTAAATGTTATTTTAAAAAGTAGTAACAAAACTAAACCTAAGGAGAGCAGGGAAAAAGTTGGGACACAGTGTCTGAGGTGACCTTTCAAATCAAGGGAAGAGAGGAGGAAAAGCCACCATCAAGCAAACCACAAACAACCCACACAGTGTGGTGGTCTAGAAAGAGGAGATAAAAATCAGCGATCAAAACAGTTATTCCTTCCCACCTTTGGGCAACAGGAAATTTTTTGCTGTTCCTAATGTAAGAAACTTTGGAGGTGTTTTATGTCTTTTCCCTTGCATCTATCTTCATTCTTTTGCAGCTGTGCCTGTGGCCCTTCCCTGCTCGTGTCCCATCCATCCTGGGCATGGAGAGCTGCTCATTCCCGCAGCCTGTTACCCAACGGAGCTGCTGTGGTGTCCTCTCCTCCTGCTGCTCCTCAGGCTAAGCAGGCCCAGTACTGCCATCTCTCTGACCTTCCCACCCCTCTGTGCACGTACTGCACAGGGACATTTCCTTCCCACCAGGAGTAATCCTGGAGCATGTGTGTGTATGGCATATGCGTGGACTATAGAGTTATACTCAGTGTCTTTCATAGCAAGCAGTGATAGAGATTCATGCCTTCAGCATTTGTTTTTGACACAGATCTAAGGGACAAGTTGCCACTGAAGTGTTTCCCCAAACACAAACATACCCTTCTCCTTCCAGCCCATGCACACACCTGTGCACGGTGCTGAATATATCTGCTGCAGGAAAAGCCATTCCTTGCCAGTGGGGTCAGGACAGTGTCCCTGCAGTGATGGCACAGCATTCTAGAAGCTCCATTTGACATCTCCTCTGTGATATGCAGGACCGTGACTCTGAAATATGATGATGCTTTACTATAAAGTCACCTTGCCTCCTGATCACCAAAGGTCTTCCACGGAAAGGAGTGTCTGAAGGAAAAAGGGATTTTTAAGAAGTAGATGTATGTGTCGTTGTTTCACTTGAGCAATGCACCTTTTACAATTTTAATTTCTGGTCTGAGGATGTTAATTGCACCTGGAGCTGCATCCAACACTGACTTGTTATGTGTTCATAAATATTCTGGAACTGCCAGTGTTGCTGAGATGTTGCTGGAACCTTCTCAAGAATATCCATCTAATAACAGTTTCCTTGGATGGAAGTGCTTTCAGAAGCCTGCCAGGGTCTGTTTAATGGGAAAGATTTAATAACATGGAGCAATTGGTGAGGCAGACAAATTAACAATGTGCATGAATTTGTATTTGCATGCTAAGTATGTGCCAACGTTAAAATCCCTTAACAATAAGCTTGTTTTTCCACCTCCATAAAGCCAATTATTACCCACATTATGTTGCACTGAACTCTCACTTCCCAGACAACCTTACACTTGCTGAATGCCTCTGTTATTTAAAGATCTGAAAATTTATGATAATTTTGTGCTAGGAAAAACAAATGGGAAATGTCAGGTCATATACAAAACTTTTGAGCTTATGGTGAAGTAACATTGTGTAATACATGAAAATAGTGTCTGATAAGTTCAAACAGGAACGGTGTCATTGTGATCTTAACCAGGAGTAAAATTTTGTCTCTTCTGGTCACAGCAACAAATTTTCCTATGAAGAAGTGGAGCAGGTTCGTCACTGTAGATTCAACTGTTTAAACTTGTTTGGCTGCTAAAATTTTGGGATTAGGAATGAAGGGAGAACAAGTAGAGCATTAGGAAAGTAAACTCCTTTGAGCTGTTTGCCATGAGATTAGAAGAGAGGTCATGGAACAGGGGAAGGTAAGCATACAGAGTAGTTCTGTGCTCCCTTGTAAAACTGATGTTTTCGAAACCTGTAAATCCAGTAATTGCTTCCATCTACGTGTGTATGATATTTTAATGTAGACAACAAATCTGCTTGTATCTTCTAAGGGTCCTTTGCAGAAGTTTTACATCACTAAGAATGCTCTTGTGTTTAAGGGTTTTCTTCCTACTGAGCTGTGTATTGTTTCCACAAGAGTAAATTATTTAGCAGCTTATCTTCAGGGTAGGCAAAAGGGCAGAGAGTTAAGTTCATCCATCAGTGATGCTTTGCAGATATATGTAAACAACCTTTGTGTAGTTTCCGTGGCTCAGGGTTTCCTGGCACAGCTGTACTGTAGCAGGAGTGTTGCTCCTGCTGGCCAGGAGCAGCATGCAGCAGTGACACACCTCTCATTCTGCAGCACCACTGAAGCTTTCCTGGGTGCTCTGGAGCAGAGCACTCCCTGTACTGTCAGACTTTAGAGAAGTCTTTCCCTGTCTTTTGGCAGGGCTGCCCTTGACGGAGCACCTCGAAGCACCTTTCTGTCTGCCCCTTCTGCCTTGTGCTTGGGGCTGCGGCTGCTGAAGGGCTTTGGGGATTCTCCTGCCAGAACAGGCGGAGTTTAGACACATCCCTGGAGGGCTGACTCGGCCCCTTTCATGATGTACTGGGAATAAAGTCCTGCTTTTTGCTTTTGAATATCACATGAAATGCTGGGCCTTGTGGTGTCCAGGGCACATCATCCTCCTTGCTTCTGTGCCAGGGCTGCTCTGGGTGTCAGGGTGTCATGACTAACTCTGCCTGTGGGCAGTGGGGCCAGACTGGCCCCTGAGCAAGCCTCAGGGCAGGGCTCATGCTTCACCTGCTCAGGTGTCCCCCTTGGCTTGGCAGAGACCCCGTGTTTGTCTGCTGAGCACAGCCAAGCAGTGATGGGGCATCCTCAGGCAGGATGGTGAAACCAGTCCCTGCTGCCTGACCTGGGGCTTTTGTTTAAATGTTTGGCTCCAGACACTCCAACAGCTGATGTAATTTCAAACTAAACCTGGCAACTGGCATCCAGCTCCTCAGCTGTGTCAGGTTGGGACACCTCACTGATGTGCACGAAGCAGCAAGTCTAAGACTTCTACTCCCTTAACATCAGACTCTCCTAACTTCTGTCATTTTCAGGAACTCCTTGCCTGTTACAGCTACAAGTTGTGATGTTGTATTTACCTGCTTCTCATTTAAATGCTTCTAGAAGGAAGCAGTCCCTGAAGCCCACTTGCCCTCTCTATATTGTAACTGGATTAAAAACCTTGGCAAAGCATCCTCCCTCAGCCTTTTTTCCCCAGTGGAAGCAAAGCTCAAACCCTAGTGCATTCTTGTTGATGGTTTTACAGCTTAAAGCAATGGTTTTTCATATTCTCTGCAGTTTTCTCTAGAACACTAACTTAATTTTTTGCCTTCTGCAGGCACTTCTGGTTATGCATTTGAACTCCACAGGTCTTGTAATGTTCACCTTATGGAAATATGTTCAGGCCTACTGTTAAGAATTATTTCTGCATGAAACTTTGTTCCCTGCAAAGTTTTTTCACTTTTTTGGACACTGTTTCTCGTGTCAAAGGTGTCAGTGATATATCTCCTATTTTTTTAATTTTGCAGGAGAAAGAAAAAAAATGCATCCTTAAAAAAGATTTTCAGGGATGTTTTTTGGAAGAAGTTTGTATGTGTTCAGTCATCTTATTCAATGCATTTTATCAACTGAGATAAGGAGTTTTGTGTTGTGGTAAATCCATACTGGATGAGAATTTTTGTGTTCCGAACCAGCATGTTCAGTGGTAAAATAACTGTAGGAAATTCTAAAAGATGCTGTGGATTTTGTGGTACTGAATGTGTACCCAGAATCTAATCTGGTCTTCTAAAGGTGGGAATCATCAGTAGATAAGAGCAAAGTGGAAAAATACTAAATGGATAAATCATATTTGAAACTGAAATAAAGCTGAAATGTCCGTTCCTTTATACACCCCAACCACCCCCCCCACCTTCACACATACAAAAATGCTTTAACTTGGGAGAACATCAAGGTCTTTGCTCCTATTGCCAGAGAAAAGTAGTTTGGGAATGATCTGTGTCCTGGTAAAGCCCCTGAGCCGAAGACCATCCTTGAGATCTTTCACACTTGAGCATTTCTATTGCTCCTATAATTCTCAATATACATTTCTTCCTTTATCGTTCTACAACACTAATAATGATACTATATCTCCTATTACACCCTAAGAACAAAAATTATCCTTATCTGGTTGACTTGGCAGCTGGTTTTCTCTTCAAGGGTTCTTGGAACTCAAAGCCAGAGAGGTTTGCTCTCCAGCAGTTTTAGTGAGGGATCGTGGAGAGCAACACATTGTCAGTTTTTGCAGCCACATTTAATCCTTAGTTTACCCCTCTCACTAAGTTTTAGACACATTGGAAAGATATCTCTAGCATTTATTTGGATAAATGGGCAGATGTTCAGCTGCAGTAAATTGGCACAGTTTTGTTTCAGTGGGCGCATTTACCCTGTGTGAATGTTGAGCTCCAATAATTAGCTTAAACTGTATTTAACTGTAAAGGTAACCTTGGATTTGGTTTCCTTGCGGAAAATTGAATTTCTGTTAGGTGAAATCTTAGTGGCAAAAGTGCTCCAAAGAGTATGAATATGAATTTGAGTCTGCTTATATAGACAAAATTCCTTACGTAAATTACATCTATCTGCTAAGGGAGTAGATAAAATGCTGTGTGACCCTGAAGACAGTGCAGATGGCACTTTACAGACAGCAACTATTTGAAATATCAGTTCTGGTCAAAAAAATTGCAGGCAGAACATAGGCTGAGCTGTGTTCCAGTAAAATTCTAGGTAACAAGCAGTAACAAGTAGTAACAAGTAGTGAAAAAGATTGCAAGTAGCCAGGAGGCACAGCATGTCTCCAGGATGGTGAGATCTTTCATTCATCCAAACTGGGAATGTGCCTGGAGAACATTTCTTCAAGGAGATTGTACAAGCAGGGATTCTGCCCATGAATGATGCTTCACATCCTGCCAACACTGGAACAGACGGGGGGAAGGAAGGAGCAGTCTCTGGGCCCTGGTGAATCACCCCAAAACTGGGCCAAAGGACACTTCAGAGACAGAGTCAGAGAAGTGGACATTTGCTTTATTCAGCACGCCAGGTGTGGTGGGGGATCGCTCCTCCAAACACACACACCGGTGCTCCCTACAACACAGTATTATGGGTTAAATTATGAATATTCATCACATTCCTTAGGACAGGCGTGGTTATACAAATTATTTCTTGGAAGTCATTAATACCATTAGCACACGTGCCACGCATGCGCTGTGCACTCTGGTGGCCGCACTGAGGAAGGCTCCTCTTCTTCCTTGGGGGTCTTTTGATGAAGGCTCGTAGTCTTCTTCACAATGCACTTTTCACCTTTCCTTCAGGGGCATGTGTAGTCCTTTGAGGAACGAATCAGCAGTTTCTGAGATGATCCCTGTTCCCGCCCTTATCTTGACGAGATTAGGGTGAGCCTGGCTTCTTAGGTTTTGTAATTAACATTTGCTGTCAGAGCTAACATTTGCTGTCTCCCAATAGTTACCTGTGCTTACATGGGTTAGCTATTGACCACCTCTCTCACTGGGATCAGTGTGCTGGACTGGGACACGCTGTTGGAAATACAGGACTCCCCTGGACACAGGAGTCCATGTAGTTTAGCAGACTAGATATAATATCCTCTTTATTGTCTGAAGAATGCACATCTACAGCACATCACAGCATTTCCTCAGCTTGGGAAAGTCTGCCCGGAGACATTTGCTGATGTTCTCTCATCCCCTTACAGCAGCAAGATGAAAATAAAACCATTAGCCCAAACTGCAGCCCTTAAAAATTACAATCCGATGTGATACAGGTTAATGGGCAATAGAAACACATTGAGAATACCAAGAATTTCAAAACCAGCTTATACAAAACACAAGAAAATGTAGTACTGGTCCAGGATAGGGAAGAATGAATGGATATGCTTGCAGCCCACAAAGACAGCTGCATCCTGGACTGATCCCACATCGTGGGCAGCAGACTGAGAGAGGCCCGTCTACTCCACTCAGGTGAGATCTCACCTGCAGAGCTGCATCCAGCTCTGGGGTCCCAGAACAGGAGGTGATGGAGCTGTGGGAGCGATTCCAGAGGAGCTCATGGGGATCCTCCAGGGCTGGAGCCCCTCTGCTCTGGAACCAGGCTGGGAGAGCTGGGGGTGTTCACCTGGAGAGGAGAAGGCTCCAGAGAGACCTCAGAGCCCCTTGCAGGGTCTAAAGGGGCTCCAGGAGAGCTGGAGAGGGAGTGGGGACAAGGACCTGTAGTGCCAGGACAATGGGGAATGGCTTCCCACTGCCAGAGGGCAGGGATAGATGGGATATTGGGCAGGAATTGTTCCCTGTGAGGGTGGGCAGGCCCTGGCACAGGGTGCCCAGAGCAGCTGTGGCTGCCCCTGAATCCCTGGCAGTGCCCAAGGGCAGGCTGTACACTGGGGCTTGGAGCAGCCTGGGACAGTGGAAGGTGTCCCCGCCCATGGCAGGGGTGGCACTGGGTGGGCTTTAAAGTCCCTTCCAACCCGAACTGTCTACAATTCTGTGATATTGTCCACCTGATTTAGATTTTCCTGCCACCCCCCGCCCCAGAAAACTGTCAGAACTAAGCACCTGTCTAAGGGGAGTTACTAACAGGGTGCTCTTTGGGAACCTTTACCACAGACAAAGTTTGGGAATGTAGCCCAGGCTTCAGGAGCTTGTAGACAGAAAGGAACAGCTGGGTGGCAAATCCATACATCTGAGCATGTCTGCCTGGCTGGTATCCTGGGTTACAGTGTATTCTATTATCATTTTCATGATAACTCGCTCCTGGGCTATCTGCTGTTAATGGGCCCATCAAGGCCTTGCCTCATGACTCACCATGCCATTGTGAGATGCTCCACCCAGGGCGAAGGAGCCAAGCATTCCCACCTGGATATGGCCTGGGCTTTGGAGTGGCACAGCAGCCTCTTCCACTGGATTCCCAGAGGAGCAGCTTTTGCCCTTGGATTCCCAGAGGACAAGAGCTACATACTTGCCACTGGACTTTCCAAAAAGGACCAGACGTTTTCTACAAGATCACCATTTCAACAGAACCACTTCAAATAGAACTGTTGCTATCACCTGATCGAACTGCTACCACCACCCTGCCCGGCAGGGTGTCAGGTCGTACCCTGACTCTGTCAGGTTAAACCAGTGTTTTCTATATTATTGCTTTGTTATACATATATATATATTTTAGTAAAGGAACTGTTATTCCTATTCCCCATATCTTTGCCCAAAAGCCCCTTAATTTCAAAAATAATAATAATTTGGAGGGAAGGGGGTTGCATTTTCCATTCCAAGGGAGGCTCCTGCCTTCCTTAGCAGACACCTGTCTTTCAAACTTAGACAGCTGGAAAGTTGAGGTTTGTGTGCTACTGCTGCCCTGCCACCAGGTAGGCTAAAGGTGGGTCCTCTCTATAATGATTTTAAGTAGGTTAGGTATTTTCACGTAGCCACTGCCAAAGTAAACACATAACTTCTGTGTTAAAACTCTGCCTCATAATATAGACATTGGATCCTGTTTTGAATCCTGTAAAAACCAAAGAATCAAGCCAGTTACATAAGGTGGTTTTTCTGGTGTTTACTTTTAATCCTCATTAGGAAAAAGTTTGTCCTGGTTGCAGGTAGTTTCAGCCTCCAGCAGTTGCAACCTTTTCTGCTATTTTTGACTGGAAAGCTACCTAATCTGAAGTTATTTTCCCATGGAATCTGTCATAATGTGTTTTAAGCTGTTGTAAACCATAATCAAGTCATCTCTGTGACTGTTCTTGAATAAGCCAAATGGCTTGAGCTTCCCAGAAGTTTCCGTGTGATGATTTCCAAAGTTTTCCATGTTTCACACACATATCTTTTTAAAATTATTATTGTTTTTTTTTTTCTAAAATACACACTGAAAAAGGGGCATAGGACTTCATTAATATATTTTGCAGAAGTAATACACTTCTTTTACCAATGTAATGTTGCCCTGGTTATATTTTAAATAAAATCAGTTTGAGTATTATTCTGCAAGGTAATTACTGATTCACATCTGGCGAGGCTCCCAAGGACTCCTTGGGGTATGGATTCTGTTTTATGGGGTGCAGGATCTTTCTTTTATTAGCACTCAGTGAAGTTAATCACTTCCTAATACTCATTTAAGTGTTGACATTTGTCCTCTCACTTTTCCTCGTGATTGATTTCTGCTTTGTAAAACTTTCTTTTTAGAGGGTTATGGGCCAGATTAATGACAACACCAAAATGAGGAAATGAGATCTTTGGGGCTCTAAGTTTTGGTGTGCAGGAGACCCATAGGACATGCTGTTGCTGGGTCAGAAAGATTTGGGGTATCTAATACAGCATAGCTGGGAAATACAGGCAAGAAGGGAGCATGGACAGAAATAAGTACCAAAAAAGAAAGAACAGAAGAACAGCTGTCTCAACAGTCCTTTCTAGAGAGGGCGCTGATGGTATTTCTGCAAAAGGAGATGCAGGAGATGAATTACAACAAGTGTGAAATGGGCAGGAGGAAGAGGCTCAGGTAGCAAAAGAAGGCAACTGCTTGGGGTTTTGGCAGTTCTTTTTGCTGTAGGCTGGGGAGCTGAGTACCACAGGGTTTCTGAGAGGCAGGGAAAGGATGCTGGGGGCTGTGCATCAACAATCAAGGCTGGGGAAAATGAAGATTATGGCAGTAAAGGTTCTTCTCAAATTGTTTGAATGATTTCATGTTTGCACTGCAGAAGTTTATATGCAAAAGTCTTTTCTAGGAGGAAGGGACCCATTTACTCATAGGTTACAGACAGACACGGACACAAATATGTCTATTTTTTTGTTAAAAGATTAAAAATATTTTATATTTCATAAGAGTTTTATTTTTTTAGTGAGGGCATTTAGTATTTGGAGGAAATTAGTATTTGAAAGTAAAGGTGAGTTAAGAAATTTCAGCTCAAAATTATTTTTGACAGATTTTCTTGGAATACTAAATAATTTTTTCATATCATCATTGCCTTCTCAGAGCAAAGATTAAGTAATACAAAAGGCTTTAGAAGCATAACTTTTTCTCTCCTCTTTGGGGGCAGATTGTTTGCTAGCAAGAGTCCCTGGAATCATCAGTTTCTCTACCCTGAGGTGAAATCTTACACAAAGAAGTCAGCAGAATTGGGTAGACTCAGTGGTCCAGAAAAGCTATTAGCCGGAGAAGATAGCTTGATTATATTTTTTGGCTTCAGTACACTTCTGAAAAGTGTTGGAAATGAAAGAAAATGGGATGTTTAGATTCTTTGCATACAAGGATGCCAGTAGCTATTGCTGGGTGTTATCCACAGAGAAAACTGGGAGAGAATGTCAGAAAAAAGGAATGTTTGAGGCTTCCTGGAGCAGTGTTTGCTAGCTAAAAAGCGTGGCCATGTTGGGTGTCCCATGTGAAATAACTATCCAGAGGGTATTAATTGGAAAGTGTGTTAGCAATCACAGGCAGAGTGAGCTGGGACTGTCCCAGTGCCCCAGGCCAAGACATGGAGAGCTCAGCCTTTAAACAGAAAACAGGAGCCACCTTCCCTGTGTGCTGGCACCTGCATATTCCAGTGGAATCTGTGATAGTAACACACAGTGTCCAGGTGTTGTGGCAGCCATTTAATCACAGTGAGGGTTTCCATGTCCCTAAACAGGAAAAGCAGGGAAGCAGTAGGCTGGGGAAGAGTGTTGGGGGAAGAAGTGACCTTGTGCATCAGTCTCCAAAGCAGAGCCCCAGCAGCCTGTGCCTGTGCAGGTCACCTCAGCCCAGGGAGTGCAGCTGGCTCCTGGCCAGAGCTTAGGTAATTTTGTGATGACCTGAACTCCCTGCACAGTCCTTAAGCAACTCCCCATCATTTCCCCTAAATCCAATTTTGCTTCTTTGGACTCCTTCAGCTCTCAGCAGTTGGCCATTGGTGTGCAGTTCCCCTGGGTCTCCTGTATTATCCTGTGTTCCAATTTCAAGGCCACATTTATCATCTTGTTCATTTATGTCTATTCTGCATCCTGGCCCCGGTTTTCCTGGTCTCAGCACTGTTCCATGCTCCCGTTTCTCTGTGCCACATCGTTAGGCTGGCACTGTTCGTGGACCTCCTGCACAGGATAACTGCTGTTACAGTCCATATCAAAGTTATGGTTGCACCGCATGATTATATAATGCAAACAAAGCATAAAAAGCCACTTAGTCATTAAAAAATTGCTGTTACAGCTAAAGAAACTGAAATAATGCTCCAGGCAGGCCTGGAAAAATCTGGAGAAAGCAAGTTTATGTTGTCAGGCTTTGCAGTGACCCTGTGGTTGGGGACTGCTGATGGCAATAGTGTATGGATGGGGTAAGAGGCTCCCTTGCCTCTGGGAGGCATCTCCATCACCATTCCAATGGCTGTTGATGTATAAAAAAGAGAAGCTCTTTCCCTTTTGGTAAGTCCCTTCCCTCTGAGTGCTGGGGAATCTTGTATCTCTCAAGGTTTGCAACAAGAGATCTTCCCAGTTTTTGTACATCATACAAAACAGGGAGTCTTTTAGTGTTTTTGGAAAAAAAAAATTCACCTTTTGCCACTGATCTTTTTTATGCTCAAAATGGGGACCATCACTCCATTAAACCTTACAACACAGAAGAAGCTCTTACAAGGTGCCTGCTATGTACTCAGTGAATTGGACACAAAATGTTTCATCCTTCAGCTCTTTCATCCTATTTTCCCAAGTCACCGATACCCTTTCCCCTGGTTCTGGGACCGTGCCAGACACTTCTCTCTGTTTGCACTAGTGTTTTACAGATCCTGGGGCAGTGCAGAGGTTTGTTGTAGCATTACCTATGTGTGCTTACAGTGCACATTCACTAAAGCAATAATTTGCCATCACTGTTTCTTTCAGAGGGAAATGCTTGTAAATCTCACAGGCCTGTGAGGTCAGCTTGGACAGCCCCCAGAGCAAGTGGGAAGTTTCCTTGTGGGGAAGTTCAGTGTTCTGCACAGGGTAAGGAGTTTTGGGTTCCATACTCAGCCAGTCTTTCATCAGCTCCTGCCCCAAGGGTTGAATGTGAATAAATCTAGATAAATATATCCTGCTATCCTGAGATCAGAAATAAGCTCCACAAGATGCACAGCTACAGAAACCAGCAACCACCTGTAAACATTTTGTCAGTCCAGAATGAGTCAAAATTTACCTGCAAATTCTTTGTTTTGTGAAATGCATTTGTTTTACCTCAGCAGAAAAGAATGTCTTAAATCAAAGTGATGCTTTGATTCCACTGTGCGTCTAACTGGCGATTTGATTTCAAGATCTCCCTTAAAATGCAAGTTAGTTGGAGACAGCTTTAATTACCAATAGCTAGCAGGTAGGAAATTATGAACTTTGATGCCAGTATAATGATGTAGACAAAAATCAGGTTACTTTTCTCAGAATGAAAGAAAATGTTATGGCATCAGCTAGGTCTTTTTACCTAACATGGGGAGAAAAAAATTAAAACCTTTGTCTTTATATGAGCAATAAAGCTACTGAAAGACAAATAACAAAAGAAGTGAGTTTTACTGCTTGGGGTTTATCCCCAGTTTTGTGTTTTTTAATGTTCTGCTATGGTTGAACTTAAAATGGCTTTTATTGCTCATGGGATTGCCCTCAAAACATCAATTTTGTCCAGCACTGATTTTACATCTGTCCATCTGCGTGATTTCTTTAAGCCGTGAGCCAAATTGAGGCCAATGTGTATCATAAACAGCAATGCTTTTAATTCTGGTCATCATCTCCCTTCAGTTTCATGTGCTCCTAGCCCTCCATAAGCACTCTGCTATCTATATATTTCAGAGAAAATGTTATAAATCTGTGACAGACGATTTGCAGAAAACAAATCTTTGTAAAGTAATAGCTCAACAGAAGATACATCTTGAAGAGGCAATACTGCAGCCATAGTTAATGGCCAGAGCCTGGGAACAGCCAGGAAGAATATTGCTCCCTTTCAACAGTGGGTGAGAGGATCATCAAGTAAATCAGATCTCAGTAAACAAGAAGCTGGATAAAAGCCTCATAAATAATGCATAAATGAGAAAAATATTTCTGTGGAGCAAACAATTAACCAGGGACAGAGCTGAAAAGCAGTTAATGACACAGGCATAATAATCAGAACTTCTAATGACAACAAAATCAGGAAGACAATACTGTCTTCCCAAGAAGTAAGGCATTCTGGCATGGAAAAGTTTAGAATTCATATTGTATTATTTTAATACAGAATTTTTAGAATAGAGTCTAGTTGTGCAAGGATCTTTCTCTGCTGTTATGATAGCCAAAAAAGCAACAACAAAAAAAAATTTCAA